>JAXBDA010004297.1:0-29666 GCA_036023075.1 Gaultheria prostrata | reverse complement strand
CCTATATGGAAAGGAATGCTATTGCATAAAGGAGACCAGTATAGGAAAGGATTCCTAATGAGAATAAGATCCTTGGACAACCAGCACCCTGCATCTATAAATAAGGTACGATACCCATGAAGAAAGGTACGCTGTAATTCGTGTTTACATGTTTTGCATGATTTCCGGTTTCCTTCTAGTACGTGATACTAACTTAAGCATCGGAGGGCCTTTGCCACGAATGGCAAAGGTGCTCTAACGGCTCTCTGTCTTGCAGGTTTAGGGGCGTTATACAGATCCCAGAATTTTGCCCTCTACAGGACTATAAAAAAATCATGAATTAATTGAGATTGTGGGATGCTTTCAAAATAAGTGGTGATGAGTGTATTCCCTAAAACAAACTGGTAACTATGATCCACTTTTACAACCTAACAAGCCAACCACACCTCCTCAATAAACAAAAGCATACCATGACCATTTTATGACTTGTCTAAACATATATAACATTGTACGAAAAAGTATAAGAACATAAATATGAAGAGCAACGATAAATGGAACCCATTTGCATTCCCATATCACAACTCATTCGACATGCTATTGTGTCCCAAAGTGAAATCAAATATATCCAAAATATACTATTAATTATCGACATCCAATCAACCTAAAAGGATATACACAAAAGTCAAAAGAACCCAACGGTTTATCGCTTAATGAAACAAAGCGATCTAATTCATAATTGGGTTTGTCTTTGGATCCTTTTGCATTGCCTTAATTTCCTCATCTTGTAGTAGTTGTTTTCTTCAAGCTCTAGGAATTAACTTCGTCATTGAGAAATTTGTGCACCATCTCGGCTCTCAATTGTGGGCATTTTGTTTTCGATAGCCTTCAGGAAATTGGTTCATTACAGAATTATTGGCGGATTTGGATTAGATAATTTTTTACACTAATATAACGTGACCTAAAAACACGAAAATTAGAAAGGACATATACAAGTTGGACTTGCATAGTTCGAAAAGGACATGAATAACTATTTACTCTTTTGTGTCCACCTGTTAACCGGAAACGAACACTTGGATACTACCGGTACCACATGGTAGTATGGCAACTCCAACTATACGCCATGATTTTGCTACAGAATAAAAATATAATTACTCAAATTGTCCCCGTAGTTTGATATTTGTGACACTTTGGAGACTCTAATTTTAATTGGCTTGATATTAACTTGCAGTTACGATTACGTTTGCTCCCACTGACGGAACCAATTGTGCAAACCGCACTTGAATCTTTGTGGTATGTGCGAATTACGCTTGCTGTTTTCAAAAAGAGGGCGAACAAAATTACACTCCCCTGTCATACTAGAAACTTGCTCATGACCTCATGTGATTTGTGTATACCAGAATATAAGACTAAGTGTTTCTTCCACTGTACGCGCAAAGTGCAACCATAATATATCATGTGAATGAGATAAGAAGCGCAATCAGTAGGGATGACAATGGATCGGTTTGGTCTGGGTTTTACGATTACCATACCCAAACCCAAAGTATTTACATATACCCAAATCCAAACTGATATCCGACGGGTATGATTTTTAGTGGACCATAACCAAACCATATGGATTTGGATTTAATCCGAACCGCACCAAACCCGCATTAATATTCATTCCATTAATGAACATGTGAAGGAAAAAGATTAAATAAAAAAGTAACATGCCATAATATTTTACCATTAAATAGCTAAATTCCAACATATCAAAGGAAATAACTAAATAATAAACTTTTTTTGACGTGTTTAACCCACACCAGCTAGAAAACATCAACGAATTTTTTTAAAAAAGTAGGAACCAACAACATGATCTATAAGTAATATTATATAGAGCGGTTTGGATTCGGTTTGGGTTTGGCCGAATACTTGCTAAGACCAAACTCAAATCCAAACTCGCTGGGTATCATGTTTCGAAAACCAAACCCGCCCCAAGGGTAGGAAATTTTTTTAAAAACCTCTCCGGTAGGGTCGGTTTGGTTTGGGTATCCATCGATTTTGGGTGAAATTGTCATCCCTAGCAATCAGTCGCCCCACTTACATCAGGAATGCAATTTTTCAGCTAGGATACAACATTTTAGTGTACACCAAATATACATCGCCTCCGTAAGGCACATTTCGGAATCTCAAACAAATGATTGGAGGTGCTCGATATTCTTGAAACACTTTTCTAAGGGCCACCGTAACAAATTAGCTCATTTTAACATCGGTAAGGCCTCGATCGGTTATTTTCCCAGTGATAGGAAATTGGGCATAGAATCGATCGAGTCATTACCGATGTTAAAATGAGCTAATTTTTTTTTAAAGCAACCCTTAAAAAAGTATTTTTAGAGTATTGAGCGCCTCCGATCCTTTGTGCGGGACCCAAAAGGGGTTTCACGGAAGCGGTGCGCACTAAAAATGTTGTACCGGTGTTTGTCATTTTATCCGAAAATTGATATTGACACTCCTCAAATTGTTAATGGCACTCCAAAAGGGGAGTGTCAATATCAATAAGGGGAGTGCTAATATTAAGTCCATATAGCGATTGATATTGACACTCTCTTTTGGAGTGTCATTAATAATTTGGGAAATGTCAATATCAAAAGGGTAATATTATCTTGAATTTTGCAATTTTTGACAAAAGAATCAGTATTTGCCAAATTTTAGAAAAAATGGGTTGCTGAGTGTGGCACGCAATTTCCCCTCCCCATCCCCCCTCCTTTTTGGGCTATTTTTCTAGGAATGACCATAGTAAATTCTCTAGCAAAAGGTGTGGTTACTTAACAAGACTCTTTTCCCCAAAATTGGGTGTATATACAAAAATGCTATACAAACAATACATACAACGATTACATAATACACTCATATAGTATATGGGTTCCATACGAGAGGTGTTTGGGACCCACATGCTATGTGAGTGTTGTGTGTGTTTTATGCGAGTGTGCTGTGTAATGGTTGTTTGTGTGTATAGCATTTTTTTTTGTATCTTATTCCATATAATCCACATCACTAGTGCATATAATCCTAGTCCATAATGAAGGATCCTGATCACATCAACCGCCAAGGCTCTTTTCCACATGTCTCGCTGACCCTTTTCGTCTCTCTTTCTTTATTTGCTAGGACACAGTACACATAACACACCAACCTTCCTTCCGAAACCAAGAAGAGAGAGAGAGAGAGAGAGAGAGGAATTGATTGAGAATTAAACTGGACATTGCCAGCTTCGGTTCAAAAATGGAAGATCCGCGGAGCTGTTTGGCGATCAAGAATAATTCTCCAAACTTCTGCAGATTGATTGTGTCAACCAGTACTCGAGAAAAACTGGTAAACCTCTCATCCTTTCACTCTTCATAAGTGTATATTTTTGTCTTTTTTCTCCCGAGTCATGCTTTGCATGCCTTTGGCCTAAATTTTTGAGTCTCCTAGCGGAATTGGGGACCCTGTAGTACATCCCTACGCTGTAAGTTGTAGTGCATAATCTATCTGAGTCAATCAAAAGTGCTTTTAGAGGTTCAGATTACTAAATTTAGCTCACGTGAAAAAGACCCTACACTGTAGGTTGTAAGTTGTGTTGTGCAATCTGAGTCCTTCAAAAGTGTTTCGGAGGATCAGATTTACTAAATTTATCTTACATGAAAAAGACCCTACACTTTTAAGTTGTAGTGCGCAATTTGAGTCGTTCAAAAGTGTTTTGGAGGATCAGATTTACGAAATTTATCTCACATGAAAAAGACCCTACACTTTAAGTTGTCATGCGCAATTTGAGTCATTCAAAAGTGCTTTTAGAGGTTCAGATTTACTAAATTTATCTTACATGAAAAAGATGTTGTTTGAAATTTGAACCGTTAAATTGTAGATTGTAGAGATGAACGGCTCGGATGCACCTGCACTATAGGATCCCAAGGCCTTTCTTTCACTGAGTTTTTTCGTTGTTTTGTCTTTATTTTTACTAATTTGGCTCAATCTTTTTGTTTTATCAATTCTCTTGACGGGAGGATATAAAAATATAAACCGAAATTGGAAGAAAATATACACCGCGTGGGGTGCGTACCGGAGTTCATTTGACTTTTTTTTGAGAAAAGATTAAGTTAATTTGATTAAAAACATATGCCTGCTTTTAGAAGTAAGGCTTTGATATGTTGGTCTACCGACGAACACATTTTTTTTTTTGAACACCTACCGACGAACACATTAGCCAACCATTTATATAACACGCATCCGTGGCACCATTTCATTAGTTAATGGGTTTAAACAAAAGAATTGCAAGGCATTACTCAATAATGATAGAATGCGACATATACACGTAGTATAAATGGTCGTGTAATGTGTTTGTGTTAGTAGACTTTCCCTTCTTTCATATAGTAACATTAAACTCTGTATGCACCTTGTTTTGGCAATAAACTTGGACACTTAATCAACTGTCATTTGACTTGTTATTTCACTTACTTATGAATCATTTGATACAATGCCACTATTTCACAGTAATTATATTCTTAACGGACAACCATCCTACCGGTATTTACTTAGTATATCTATACAAGTGCCCTGCTTTTTAGCCTGCTCTGAAATCTCAATTGAAAAGAAAACTTGAACCTGTTTGGTTCTGTTAAACCCAGAAGCAAGGTTTTTTCTGTTTTTGTTTTTCAAGGTCCTCACATGATAGTAGTTCCATGTGATTTCGTATCCAGTCAATCACGGATATAAATCAAAGGCTTTTTTCCCCTTATCCGGTGTAAGTTACAAGTCTCAAAGTGTTTTTCCATTGTTGCATATTTGAGCCTTGTTGTCTTATATGAAACTTAGAGTAAAATTTTTGGTGGTTTGGGAACACCATGAAATTATATTGCTGCCATGATCATGGAAGTCTATGTAGGGCTTTTAGATATATTAAGCTACTCAAGATCATCTTGTGTTGAGTTTGTGTAAAGCTGGTTGGAGATCAACTTGTTAAATAAACAAATTAAGCTAGTAAAGTTTCTAAATCAAGCTTCAACAAACTCACTTTTCCGCTCAAAAAGTTTGCACTGTTCTGGAAAACCAAGCTTCTTGACGGCAGCTCAATGAAAATCTCGGTTGACATCAGCTCGTCTGATAAACATACCAAGCCTGAACACTGTTTTGAAACTCTTTTCCTTTTCCAAATTGAGCTTGAATAACACACTCCTTGACTCGACTTGTCTCGTTTATGACCCTGTCGAGATATGTCCATCGTCCATTTCTCCTTGCCCTTGAACTCGATTCCATTGTGTACAAATCTGCATTCTTTGTCCTTTAAGCATCCAACTTAAGATAAACTCGAAGTGGAAAACAAGATAAGTTATCTCTGGAATTTGTTCTTGAATTGAATTGGAGTCCTTTGTGTTAGTGATGATATTAGTTAGACATTTATGCTTCATGATTTTTTTTCATCACCAAAGGCTAACACCAGGAGTTCGTAGATAACTATTTTTTTAGTGTAAAAATCTGACATGAATAACGTACATTTGGAAGTCTTTTTTTTTTTTTTCACATTGAAACAAGCAGCCTAAAATAAATGAAATTTAACTTATCTGTCTCATGGCAGAGGATCCCGGGGAAGTTCGTCAAGAAGCTTGGGAATGAACTTCCTAATGTTGCTACTCTCATAACTCCACACGGTTGTAGATGTCATGTCAGATTAGAGAAAATCGATGGCAAGTTTTGCTTCACTGATGGTTGGAATGAATTTGTAAAACACCAGTCTATCGGTGCAGAATCCCTTTTAATCTTCACATACCTAGGGAACTCAATCTTGAGAGTGAATATATATGACATCAGTAAAGCTGAGATAAACTATCGATGCAACACTCCCAAAGGACCAAGCTGTGGATACTGCCAGGTACCTGTTAAGGAAGAAGTAGATAAAGACGACTGCATAGAAATATTAGATCACCTCCCTCCGCACCAAACACCTAGATCTCTAGAAAAAAACAAAGCTGATAGTGTGTCTAAAGCCGAAGCAAACAGTGCGAAGGGAGATGAGCTGCACATTACCGAGAATTTGGATAAGGCACCGGTTCCGTATGTTCAGTGTAGTTGCCGAGAACCCAGTTGTGGATGCCAAAAACCTGTTGACAAAGAACTAGAAGATGATGACGGTGTTGAAATATCGGATTCCCCTCGTCCTTCCCAAACACCTCCATCTCGGGAAAACAAAGAAGCCAATAGTGTGTTTGAAAAAACAGCCAAAGCAAACGGAGCTGGAATATCCAACTCACCGTCGCCTTTGTCCCATGAAGCGAAGAGATACAAGCAGTTAAGCGAGCTTATGACATCTCAAACTAGATTGAATCAAAGAACCAAAAGAAAAAAACTAGGTATTGGACCTTGCAACCTTGTTAAACTTGGATTATTCTTTTATTCCTTGTATGAATTGATTTAGCGAGTGGTAACTGATGTCTATGTGCAGATGAAAGCGAGGATTCAGCTCAAAAAAAAGTGAGCAAGTCACCGACGGCTGGTGCTGAAACAAGTTTGAGGAGTTCGAGAGCTGTGACACCCCAAGAAAAAGTTAGAGTGCTAAATATATCAAGGGGGTTTCGTTCTGAAAATCCCTTCTGCAGGGTTTTCTTGCGACCCATTTATGTATACGAGGGAAGTTGCCTGGTGAGCCTTGAATTTATGTGTTTCACTTGATCTTTTAATTCCACTTCTAAAGGATCCTACGTTTGTTTTGATGTGAAATATTTCACTTCGTAAAAAGGACGCCACATGGAACGATTTTGCAAAGTACTTTTTTGTACATGTTTTTCAGATTGCATTTCAAAATTTTGTACTTCAGCTCAAAGTTCACCATCGCAAAAAGCTATAAACTTGTCAAAAAAACTTAGCTCACAATTCCACGTGGCGATGGAACACTCTTTGTAGTACAATTTTACAGAACCAATGCTGGAGCAGAAATATTGCACCACCAACAGCAGTTTTGCCATGTTTATTTGGTGGCATGCCATGACCAGATGAGGACACTTAAATTACCTCACGAAGTTTGAAACACCAATTTTGTTTTTCAGTGTTCGACAGAATTCATTCTCATTGGAAAATATTTCTCACATACTGTCTAACAAACGGAAAAAGGGTAAAATATTTGAACGAAATTTGTTTTACGTTTTAGCAAACTGAGCCTAAGGCTTGTTCTTTTCTTGCGCAGCATATGCCATCCTCATTCGCTGACAGGTATCTCGCAGGGGTTTCACGATTCATAACCATTACAGTTTCCACTGGGGAAGAGTGGCCGATCAAGTGCACGTGGCTGAATAGTTCGGCTAAGTTAACCACGGGTTGGCATCAATTTGTTCTGGATAACAGGTTGGAGGAAGGTGATGTTTGTATCTTTGAGCTGATCAAGACGGCCGATATTGTGCTCAAAGTTGCCATTGTTCGGGTGAATCGGGTTGCCCCAGATTCAGAACCACCAGTACCCGAGAGTAAGAAGAGAAATGAAACCATGAACTGTGAACCAGCCTATGGAGTAACAACTCGTTCCAAATCAGTCTCTGGTCATGAGCTGAATGGATGAAATTTGTTGGTAAAACTTTGTGTGTTTTGTAGACCGTGAACTCGGTAAACTCGAACAATTACCCTCGTGTTCAAGAAAGTTGGAAGTAGTCTGTACAGAAATTTGGGAGTAGTCTGTAAATTACTACAAGGGGTGTTGCTCGATAAACTCGAACTCGAACGATTACCCTTTTGTGTTCAAGAAATTTGCGAGTAGTCTGTACAGAAATTTGGGAGTAGTATGTAAATTACTACAAGGGGTGTCGATGTTGTTTCACTTAAGTGTCGGTATATGACCATTAAAACAGTGCCAACTCGTTCATTATTCAATTAACCACCGACACCGTAACGAATCAATTAATAAATTTAAAATTCAATTTATTCAAATGAATAAACCATTAGTTGGATGGTCACCATCAAATAATCATAGGGATTAATGGGGCATTATTCAGTTTTAAAAAGTCCCAAATCCTGTTTCATTCAAACAAACGATGATTTCCTATATCTTTATTATTTTACATCAACATTTTGTACTTCATCATATCAAACCACACACTCACTGCTACAGAAATATGAAAAAGAAAATGCCCAATATTTCAAACCAATGGTGTAAAAAAAAAAAAAAAAAAGCAAATGCGAAATCACACGAAACGGTTAAATGGTTTCCTCCCAACTGCAGCAGGCATGGAAATGGCTGAATCAATACTTACATCCCCAACAGAATGCAAAGATTTGTGTTTTTCAATTACCCTTTGAGAATTTGAGTCCTTGCTAGAGCCTTTGTTCCACTTGAAAGATGCAAAGTTCGTCGTTAGGTTGAACGAAAACCGTTTCTTGGCATTGGAGTCACCACCCGGAGTCCCCGGAAACCCATCCTTGAGAATGCCGCTACTTTCTCTGGCTTTAGCTTTAGCTGAAACAGTCGGTGTCATGTAGTTTGGAACAGAAAAAGGAGGGCAGCTCGTGAGGCTGTCATCGTCCTTCATATCAAACGCAGAACCGGCGGCAATAGCTCTTGGCTTCGAATACTTCATCTGGAATGAGCTGTTTGTTGGAGTTCGATTTGAAGGAGTATATTGGTACTTCGTTCTCGTTGGTATTGCTGATCTTGTTGACCTCGGCGTGAGCAACTCAAGATTGTCGAACCCGATATTCGATTGTTTGTAGTTGAAAGGTGAGGGTGACGGTGACGGGCTCGGTTTTGGCCTCGAAGGAGTTTGTTGAAAGCTCTTCATGGTTTGGCTTTCGGGAGGATTTGCAGGCATTGGTAGTTGACGATCCAACCAGTTCCACCACCAGGGGAATCCACCGGATCGGACATCCATTGGAGATGTTTGAGTTGATTTAGGATTAGCTTTCCACAACTGATGGAACAGAGATAAAAATTCAGACAGAAGGGAATAAAAATGAAATCAAGAACCTAAAAGTGTGATAGACCCCTTCAGTTGAGTTATTCCCAATATCTCAACAAAGGTGTTCATGCACAAATTCAGACGTAGGTGTGTTCAAAAGTGTCCGATGCACATGGATTTCACGAAATGACGAGTGACCCAAGTGTATTGCACAATTCCAAACATATTGTGTCCGAATCTGTGCATGTGGAATTGGTCAAATGTGTTCTGGGTTTGCCTGCAAGAGATTGCAAGGTCGAATCTTCACGAAGGCCAAGCGTTTCAAACCTGGGGGCCAATAGAGATTTGCCAGGTCTTTAACTTCATGGCCGTGGGATTAGTCAAGGTGTGCACACACACCCGGTCATCAAAAAATAAGGAAAGTGTTTGGGCTCAAAAAGGGATACGGTACCTGGTGGGAGTATGAATAGGCCATTGCCCTTTCTCTCTTGATCATTGCCTCCACCTTCCTTTGTAGCCTTGCCTCTATTTCTTCTTTTGTCAGCACGCTGTCATCCCAATCCTCATTAAGGCCTGCCTCGGACTATACCAACACTACCAGTCAATAACTCTTGCACCTAGCTAGTATTTAGTTAGCTGGAATGATTTCACAAAGGAATGGTGTGCGTTAAGTCGTGTGGAGCCTGATAGGTATTATTTCATTGAGGACACTTTTGGTATATCTACTGGCTTGTAACCCTAGCTAAAAATATTGAAGCTCAAGGACAACTCCGATGTTACAACTCGTATTGTTATTCATAGTAAACTGCTGCAACGACTGCAGATACAGCCCAACACCTTAGTTGGGTGAACCACATAAAATCCTGTGTTAATGTTTTTCATTGTTATACATTCGTAGACTCATAGCTCGTAGTTAGGGTTCCGCATATCCCTAATAGTACGGTCATTCCTTGACATCCCAGTGGATTAGCCTTTGACGTAAATCAACAAATGATGGTGCACTTTGCGGTGTACAATCTCTCATTTCTTGCCGATTTCCTTGGAATACCTGGTAGTATGAATAGATAGAGTACTCGTAAATGCAATACAAATCCTCAACCACTCCCCTATTACTCGTAACTTCTTTCTTATTTTGGTATCGGAGGCTAGCATCCTTATTTTTCAAGGAACACTGCCTTTAGTTCAACAGATCCAAGAGTAAATTCAAATTGCAGGATGTTCTGACTGGGCAATATATTTAGTCCCCTCTGGTTAAATTCAAATTTCTTTTGGTTAAAAAGTTGTATCTTTAGTCCCCTCCGGTAGCCTAACAAAAAGAAGCTTAGAACCAGAATGGTTACTTCAATTATCAAGTTGTTCAGGTTCAGGGGAGATGAATATCAAAGTTCAATAAGTGGAAGGAAGCACCATGTTTTATGGAAGGATGAAGGATCCATACATGATTTTCACCAAATTAATCCATCCAGGCATCCCCGATATCCACAGGTGCCAAGGCAGCAACTCTAATAGTCGCAGGTCTGTATGTCACTTTTCTGCATCTTCTAAGAATCTACACTTTTTATTAAGCAAATCCAATCCCTTAACTTTTGAAGGTTTACCTAGAGGTCAAAGTTATTATCTCGTCTACCCGACCATCGGTTCAGTGTCTAAGAAAGGGGCCTCAAACAAAAACATCATGTGTCGGTATAGCTATTGAGTTTGTTAGGCAAATTAAAAATGACATAAATCTAGCATCAATGGGCCAATATAGTGTAGGAATTATTGGTTGGCCACCCAAACTAAAAAAAATAATAGGTGCACAGGAACCAATCACACAAAACACTAACATGAGGTGAGCCGACACCTATGTGATCATTCTAAGTTTTTTTCTGAGTGTTTTTGTGTGTGCAGGGGTGCTGCCTAAAATACATAGGATAGTAATCGAAATCAAGCCGCATGGAAATTTACTACCTGATTTGCGGTCCATTTGCCAAAGGTACTCTCCAATTCCTTTTCATTCTTGTAAGCTTGGTGTTGGAGCGCCTGGTTTTCTACCATCTGGATCCTGCGTGACTGGATTTGGGTTTGAACCCTCACCAGGAGTTGCATCATTTTCATAGCATTCATCGTCTGTCGCTTCACATTCGGGCCTCCCACCACTCCTTGTAGCCTAACTAGACCCCTCAAAGCTCTAAAGCCCCTCCTTGCCTGTATAATTCAAACCCCACTACGTCAATTTCATTAGAGTCCAATCACTGAATTCAAATAGATCGAACAGGATTCCACACATGGGGGCTACAAAAGTGTGAACTACACCAATGATCTTGTACTCAGTTTGATATGGCTATCTAAGTACTGTCCGAAAAGCCACAAGTAGTCCAATCGTTTTCGCGAAGAAGAAACATTGAGTGAAAATCTAAACAGTCATTGATTTCATACCGTGCTCGTTTTTATGCCAAAACTGTTTTGGGGAATTTTAAAGATCTTTCTGCTGTTTATGAAAAAAATTGCCCGGAAAACAGCTCGGCAAATTAGAACATGTTTGTTGTGGTTTCCGGAAAATGAAAACAGATAAATCACAATGATACCAAACAGTCTTCCACAAATATTCAAGTCAAATTTAGAAAGTTCATAACACTCTCCACTGATACGAAACAGCTAAGAACTGAAACTGCCAACATAAGGAGCAGATACAGTTTTTTTTTTGGATAAGTGGAGCAGATACAGTTCTTCATCAAGTCGAGTTAAATTATGCATTTTCTTGATGATGTTTATGATGTTCTTCATTACATTTTTTCCATTATCCTCTTCAACTGCATTATATAATAACAAGATATAATTTCCATGGCCACAAGCCATGTAGTGACCAAGTTAAAATTCAACCCACAAACGACTGAAAACTAGAATCTTACCATGTAACCTCTATAGGCCGCTTGGATCTTTGTGGCCGAAGCATTACGGTATCGAAGTGTTGGTTCTGGCCTGTAGCTTATTTCCTTATGGTGTTGAAGAGCTCTTGAAGAAGCAGCTCTAGGAGATGCAACCCTTAGAGAAGCAGCTTTCGGGGAAGTGACTCGTGGAGAAGCAGCCCTCGGAGAAGCTACTCTCCGAGAGGCAGCCCTGGGAAGTATCAAAGGCGATGGTGTTGGTTGCTCAACAGGTGTGGGAGGCCTGATAAGAAAATTCTGTTGGTCTACTTCACCAAGTATTTGTTCTACACTGCTCGGTTCCCGGAAGAGGGGAATGAGTGATTTGGCCTCTCCATGCCTCAATATTCCACGTTTCTTCTTTTCTTTCGTACTATTTTTCTCCGACCCCTACAACAATAGAACATGATTTTGAGGAAAATGACTTTTGTTCTTCTTGGCAAGATAAGTACATCCAAAAATCTTAAAAACCAGTGCATAGTGCAAAACAAAACTCGAAATGTTCTACTGTGTAAGTTTTGTACAAAGCAAGATTACAAACATAGCCCATTAGGCCATTACGTAGATTTTCAGACATTTTGTACAGTGGATAGAGTTTAGCATTCAATATCCACACATAATCATGATTTCTTTTCGGACAATTCGATCTGATTTAACTATTAACAAAATTCTTTGCACCATCAATTTTGAGTTCACTCAACTTGGTTGAAGGCCAAACCCTCAGATGTGTCGGGTTTTTTGAACAAAAGAAAACTAGGACACTACTACGAATTAGAACATCTTACTTGCATGGAAAGTAAATTGAAACAAAAAAATCAAAAAGAACACTGATCAAATTGCCTCCAAACACAAACCATGCTAAATCTCTACTTACCTCAACTTGCTTCTCTTTGGAGTTGGGTGTGAAAGCCTTCTTGATCGCCGAAAACCAACTCCCCTTCCTGTTCCCCATGTTTCTAGTATCACATTTTTTCCCTAACAAAGGGAAATACAAATCAAAAGCCAAAATCAGTATAAAAATGACATACATATGATCCAAAATCAGAGAATACATGCAGATCTGAGCGGCTTTACGGATAGACACTGTTTCGAAACATTCCAAACACGCGAATGATAACAAGTCATGCTAGCAATTGTGCATACAACGGTTGAATACAGATAAATGCTTCATAATTTATGGTAATGAGTTCTTAAATTTTCCATTTCGCAGCACTATTTTTTGCATTATCATCTTGGTCTAATTTACATTTTTTAACAAAAGAGATACTAGACAAATTGAGACAAAGATGAACAATTCAGAAGGTTATCCAATTCGCGCATCGATTCTCATGCAAATGCTTTCAGGGACATCTGATAAAATTGGAACGATATAGAGGGTATGGAAGGAATACATAATGTACCTGTATCTATATGTACACACACACATGAAACAGACATATTGTAGAACAAGCTTGGTAAAGTTCCTCTGTACAAGAAAAAAAAAACAAGAACTGGAACAAGATGAAGTTGTTCTCTCTTTAAGAAATTTGAAATCAGAACAAGGTTGATATCTTATTATAAATTGCATGAATTTTAAATCACTTTTCTCCGTTAGAAAGATTTCTGTAATACTGCAAAGTCAATAATCCACCAAGAAAAAGCTGAGCCAAAGTAAGAAGGAAATTAATTGGAGGATTAAATTAACCCCCCAAAAGTTAATTCAATCCTAAATAGGGAAAACAATTAAACTCTACACCGAAAATAAAAAAAGACCAACCTTTCAAAGATTTATTCTCAATTTCAATAAACAAAACTATAATGTGCACAAAAATCCATAATTAATTGACAGTAATCTGAACAAATTTGAATTAATTAATAACATCAAAGGAATTTAATGGGAGAATTCACCACAAATTTTCAGTACCCACCAAGGGAAAACGATAAAACCTTCACCCAGTATCAGAAAAGACCTACCTTTTAAAGATTTACAGCCAATTTCAATAAATAAGTAAAAAAAAAAAATCAGCACAAAACCCAAGAACTATATCACCTTAAAAGAGTTTTTCCAACATTCCAGATAGCTGAAGGAAGCGAGAGAGAGAGAGAGAGAGAGGTGAACTTAGTCTCTCTCTCTCTAAAACTCTTTTTTTTTTTCACAGCTAAAATTAGCCTTTCTGGAGTTTCTGTTCAAACATTGCTTGCTTTTTACCTTGTCCCTCTTTACAACTCTGACGAATCTGATTCACTTCCTTGCAAAAGATTTCAACTTTTCTTCCTACCTTTCACCTTTTTGGTGTTTTTATAATTTTCTTTGGGTGTGATCATTTCGAGAGAGTGAGTGGGAGATGGGAGGTTGGCCAATTTGGCATTCGGGAGATGAGGATGGCTGGCCAACTTCAACTCTCACTTTACTTGAATGCCAAGACTATTTACTGACGCAACAAATTAATACCCCATTAAAACGATTAGGTTGATCTCCTCCTTTCTACCATATTATTCTTTTCTTGGGTGAGGGTGACATTGATACTTTATCGCCACGATACTGTGCTGCGCTCGCGCCTTGTTTGTTAGCGGTTAAAATTATGTTACTGGTTCTTTGGATGATGGGAAAGTATGAGATTAAAAAAGGGAACAGTTTCTCACAAAATCTTGCTGTGTTTGTTAGTGATTAAAATTTTGTATGACCGATTTGAACGAGGAGAAAGTGTGAGATAAGAAAGGAAAACATTTTCTCGCTAAATCTACCATTTTTTTATAAGATTGGATGAGAAAAGGGAGAAGAGTCGATCAAAAAAATTTATTTTTGTACTTTTCTCAATATTTCTCACCAAAATAGTCAATTCAAATTAGTGATTTGGCTAGAAACCACAACTCTTTCTTTTCTTACGAAATCTCTACATCCGAAGAGGTGGTAAGGGAGAAGGGATTAGGGAAAATTTCAAAAAAATCCCTGAACTTTCAGTCAATTCTTAAAAAAATATCTGGACTTCAACCATCAACAAAATCACACCTGGACTTTAAATCATGTAAACAAAAAAAACTCATGCGTACCATTCCCTCAATTTCTTGAAGGATGACACTTAACGGTAATTTATGGGTAAAATCATGATCCAATGGCACAATGGACCAAGCAGTTACGGGCATCCCATTGAGCTAATTTTTTGCAACCCCACTTAAAAAAATTATTTTAGAATTAATGAACGGTTTGGATTTTTCATGTAGGACCCGTAAATGGGCCCCACAGACCCAATTGATTAAGTTAAGTCCTTTGTGCACATATGGGTCCAAGGGGCCATTTATAGGTTCCACACGAAAAATCTGTACCGTTCACTAATTTTTCAATTAATTTTTTAAGTGAGTTCATGAAAAATCACCTCAATTGGATACCCGTATGTGCTTGACCTATTGTTTCAATTTTTCATTCAGAATTCAATGATCCGAATACTGAATGAAAAACTATAACAATGGATCAAGCGCTTACGGGTATGCGACTAAGCAGATTTTTTTGATGAGCTCGCTTGAAAAATTATTTTAAAGTTAGTGAATGGTTTGAATTTTTCATGTGGGGACACGTAAATGGGCCCCACAGACCCATCTGTACACAAGGGATTAACTTAATCAATTGGGTCTTTAGGGTCCTACAGTCCCTTGTGCACAACATGAAAATAGCTTTAAAATAACTTTTGAAGTGGGCTCATGAAAAACTAGCTCAATCGCATACCCATAAGTGTTTGATCCATTGTTTCAAAGTTTCATTCAGAATTCTGATCATTGAATTATGAATGAAAAATTGAAACAATGGATCAAAGCATTTATGGGTATCTGATCGAGTTAATTTTTTTTATGAGCACACTTGAAATTTTATTTTGAAGTTAGTGAATAATTTGAATTTTTCATGTTGGACAAGTAAATGGGCCCCACAGATATATCTGTGCACAAGAGATTTGTTAACATAGTTGTCGGATTCCAAAACATGTGGTTTAAAAATTGGCGGAATGGTTTGACAAAGTTTTTTTTTTGATGGAATAATTGTTTTTTTAAGAATTAACTAAAAGCTCAAGAGTTTTTTTTTTTAAATTTCCCTTTTGTATAAGTAAATAAGACTATTACATTATTATTAGTTTTTTTTGTCATTCGTTATTCCTAATCTATTATATGGGAAGGGAGATTGAGACTCAATCCCGAAATACAGTATGGAGGTTGAAGCATCAAAAACTTTACCTCATGACCTAGCCACCACTTGCAAATAAGAATATTAGTGTAAGAGACTGATTTGAGCTCGACTTTCTAAACAGTAACTAACTCGAGCTTGATTTAATATAAAATCGATTTGTCTTTAATTCTGCACCCACGTAGGGTTTCCTTCTCTATCAAGCGAATCTCCTGGAGAAAAACCCTAGACGACCGGAAGAGTGGAAAAAATGTCGGAGACTGAGACGGAGAATGGAAGTTCTACTCCGGCGGCGGCGGAGACAGAGGAAGAGCCTGTAATTGGACCGGGCCCGGCTCCTCGATCTCGGCGGAAGCGCCCTCTCCAGTTCGAGCAAGCTTATCTCGACTCCCTTCCCTCCGCCAACATGTAAGCTATATAATGTGCTTTCGAATTTTGTACTGTTTTGGTTGAAGTAAATACAGTTATTGGACATGTCGTGTTCTTTGTCATGTGAGCTACTATTAGTTTGGAACGTTTGTGGGATTCGTAGTTTCTGTTGTCGTAATCCAAGTCACATTAATGTGCGTGTATGAGCGGGAGAAATCTGTTGGTTAAATACTAGAAATTTGTGGAAGCTTCTTTCAAAATCATCTCAAACTAGTAAAATTAGCGAGAGCAGGAGCAGAAGGCTAATTTTATGAAAGCCTCTTTTAGAAACATCTCAAACTACTAGAATTCGCGAGAGCGGGAGTGGAAGGTCCACTGGTTTTGTGAAAGCCTCTTTGAAAAACATCTCAAACTACTAAAATTTGCGGGAGCGAAGATTAAGAGTGGGAGCTGAGAGCGAGGATTGAAAGTGAGAGCGGAGGGATTATGTGATTAAGGTCCTTATTAGGGATCACGGAGTCTCCGTTCACATATCAAGGAGCTGGTGCAGAAAAACTTGTTCTTGGGAAAAATGTTAGTGGAGCGAAGTAAAAGAGAAGAAAATGGAAGTTTCTTTTATATGCTCATTTGAGAGAAGAAATTTGTGAGACATTTGGAAAATAGTAGTTTAATTGTGTAAGAAACTATTTTAAAAGTGCAGGACAAGTTTTGAGGGTGGGTAATGTGCTTTCGGATTTGGTACTGTTTTGATTGAAGTATATATAACATTGGAGATGTCTCATTCTTCTGCCCAGGAACTAATTTGGAACTTTTGTGGAATTGATTTTTATTCTCTTGATTAGGCATCACCGAGGCTCCATTCATGTGTCAAGAAATTGGTGCAGAAAAAATGTTCTTGAGAAAATTTTCGTGGACTTAAGTAATATGGAAGAAAATGTTATATCTTTTATTTTCTCGTTTGATCAAAGAAATTTGTAAGAAATTATAGCAGTAGTTTAATTGCGTAAGTAAATGTTGTAAAATTACAGGACAAGTTTTGATGATAGTTCCAACAACTTTCCTGTTCACTTAACATGTAAAAATTGTAAAGGAAAAAAGAGAGAAGAAGACATTCTTGTACGTTCCTTGCGTTTCTTAGCCACTGAACAGGGACTGAATTGATCATTGAAGTCCAGTTTTCTCTTTCCTCACAATTGTGCATCGGGTATGTGTGAAAAATCATGACATATGGTTTGTAACTTCTGCTACCTTTGATCACATAGGTATGAGAAAAGTTATATGCATCGCGATGTGGTAACGCATGTTGCTGTCTCAACCGCAGATTTTTTTATAACTGGAAGTGCCGATGGTAAGACATATTATGCTGCCTAGTCATTCACCTTTTTTTAAAATATTGTTTTTATGTTCTGTAATTCGTTCTTTTATCTTAGTTTACACCCTTGTTGTACTTTCTATTGTTACGTCCTGACTGTTTAGAGGTACAATGTAATTCGGATCATAATTGAACGAACAACAATGTAACTTCCATTGCTTGGCTATCGTCCCTGAAGGGACTACTAGAGATCCCAAAAGAACGCCTGTTTCCTTTGATTGTTGTAAAATTTTGAAAAGGGCAACGAGCTTCTCACAGATATAACCATAGGCCATGTATGCATTGACCCAACTAACGAGGGGATATATCCTGGAGGTTGAGTATCCCAACCGGGCTAACAGTTATAGGATTAGCAGTACTACATCCCTCAAGGTATTCTATATTCCATGGTTTGTAGGATTGGAAATCAAACAGATATGTAATCCCTCCACCAATTAGTGTATTGAACTTTATATTTTTTTTTTTTATCAAGTGTATTGAGCTTGATAGAACTACCCATTTCTAATGTTACCAATCGAAAGGGCCTTTAGTAGTTGTTCCTTTGAATTGGATATCCAATCCCTCCACCAGTTGTTGAACTGAATTTGATAGAACTATCCATATCTAATCTTGCCGAGTTGCTCTTTGAGTTGTACAGTTACGCTTGAATTAAGTGATTACCTCACAGATGTGATTGCCTTATCTAACAATTGGTGGATTATTTATAGTCTGAATGGATTTAACTCAAGTGAAATTTCACAAACATGTCAATCTGTTGACTTCTTGATCTTTGATTATTCTCATTCAGGGCATTTAAAGTTTTGGAAGAAGAAGGCCCTTGGCATTGAGTTTGCAAAGCATTTTAGGTCCCATCTTGGACCCATTGAAGGACTCGCTGTGAGTACTTTGCATCTTCATCGAAGCGTGTGTGTGCATACATGCATGCCTGTCCTTACGTTTGAGTTCCTACTTGGTTGCCTTGTCCTTCCTTCTGTGTGATGTTTGTTGAGATTTGTCCCACATCAGTTAATTATCACCTCGAAAACTAGTATATGAGCCTGGGCGGCCTCTGCACTCATTGCCAATTGGTTTTGAGTTGGATGCTTTCACATGGTATCAAAGCTAGGTTTTCGGAGGCTTTTCTTGTTTGTGCCATAGTTGCACTTTGTTTCGTTGTAATCCGTATGTTCTGGATCCTTTGTTGACCTCTCCATGTGCGAGTCAGGGATCGCACTTGCGGGCGAGTGGTGGAATTTGTCCCACATTGGTTAATTATCACCTCGAAAACTAGTATATGAGCTTGGGTGGCCTCTCCACTCTTTGCCAGTTGGCTTTGAGTTGGATGCTTTCACAATGTTCATGCTGAATATGCGAAAATATTACGGCGCAGTATGAAGTGGTCGTTCATGAAAAGTACATCATACAGTGTCATGTGTGCCCTGTTGATGTTAGCACTTTTTTCTGTCTGTCTTAGGTTATTGGATTTGTACTTGTTCTTTCGCATTATGTTCTGTGTCTTCCATGGGAACCTTAAAAGGTTTCAGCCAGTTTGCAGTATCATGTTTTTGGTCGATACTACCATGTTTATGTGCACACATTCAGCAATATATTGTATTCCTGAAGTGCATGTAACCTGTCTGTTCTGTTGTGCAAAGTTGGGTTAGTCACAACGCCCAAAGAATCTGGTGAAGCTTTCTGCATAATGTTGCAGAAGAGCTGCCCTTGCTTATTTTGGGCCAATGGCGATTACCTCGGAGTGATCTATAAATATGTCATCATGCAATGCTCTTGTATGTACCAAAGAACAACTGAACCACCACGTGCCACTTGTGAGTGGGTAAACAATACTGATTACTGACAAATGGTCGTGACATGTTTGCCCATAATTTGTGGCCTAATGTACCGGCAGATGCTTGTGCCTTGAGAGTATTGTTCAGGAGAAAAAGAAAAACTGCTTGTGGTTTTATGATGCTTGGAATTTCATATCACAACATCTTTTTCTTAATACCTAAAATATCAGAGTTCTTCTGCATGTAATGACTATAATTGCGTGAAACATCTGGAATGTTTCTGGAACTTAATATTTTTCTGAAACTGCCACATCTATTTGCTAGTGCTCCTCTGCGGGACAGTTTTTTACTTAGGGGGGGGCACTATTTCAGTATTATTCTGAGAGCAGCCACTTTGTGCATACTGCCAAAGGTTAGGTCTGTTTCCAATCCTCCCCCGCCCATACCCCCAATGATTGGGGACCAGATGGGTTCTGTTATTGTTGTTGTTGTGAGCCAATTTATATGGGCTTTGTAAGATCCTCCCAATTTGAGGTCTGATCTATGGACTAAGATTGATTGAGATTTCTGTCATTTTCTTTTCTTTTGTAGTTGAGTTGTTCCTTTGACCTGTTAGTGAACAGGTCTTTTTTAATAGGACACTCTTTTGATATTTCAAGTCAACTGTAATGCTGTGCACATGCTTGCCACATGGAAGTTGTTAGTGTACCCCAATACTAGACTTGATGGGCTAGTTAAGTGAATTGGTCACATTTTCTCCAATTTACTGCTAATTTTCCCTAGTAAGGTGGGAGTTTGAATCCGTGTGCATGTGACTCTGTGCCAAATACGGGAGAAAATTTATTACATGAAAGACATGTTGGATTCAGAGTATCACATTTTCTCCAATTTACTGCTAATTTTCCCTAGTAAGGTGGGAGTTTGAATCTGTGTGCATGTGACTCTGTGCCAAGTACGGGAGAAAATTTATTACATGAAAGACATGTTGGATTCAGAGTATGAGTTACTATTCAGGATTCTGAGCAACGCGCAGCATATGTTTTGTTTTTGTATCTGTATGGAATTTTGTTTTACTGGGACTATTATAACCTCATGATTGCACTACTTGTCAACATATATGAGAATGAAAAATATGAGTGCGATCATCAACCATAACTTGGTTCAGCTTTGCAGGTTAGTGGTGATGGTTTGCTTTGCTGCACGATATCGAATGATCGTTCTGTGAAAATATACGACGTGGTCAACTATGATATGATGGTCATGATACGTCTTCCATATACACCTGGTTCTATTGATTGGGTTTACCAGCAAGGGGATGTCAAAGCCAAGCTTGCTATTAGCGATCGTAACTCCTCATTTGTGCACATATATGATGCACGGAGTGGTTCAAATGAACCCATCATCTCCAGAGAGGTAGTTGCTGCCTTAAAGCATTGCTCTTGCAATTACATTTGAATCCCTGGCCTACCCCATATTTCTTTATAGTTTATTTTTCTGCTTTAAGGTTATTTTCTTGTTTTCCTTTCACTTCTCTCCAGATACACTTGGGCCCCGTAAAAGTTATGAAGTACAACCATGTTTTTGATACTGTGATATCTGCGGATGGCAAGGGAATCATTGAGTACTGGAACCCTGCTACACTTCAGTTCCCTGAAGACGGGTGTGTGTCTGACTCTTTGTAGTATTAACATTCACATTCGCACGGGTTTTTTTATGTACTATGGACTGTGCTCAGGTTGTTCAGTGCTGAAACCAATTGATAGTATATAGTTGATGATATATGGAAGTCCAGTATCATTTTAAGTTTGGCTGAGTTTCCACTAAAAATACCTTCTTCCCACAGTAGTCAAAAGTGGAAGTGGGTGTTGTTTCCGCTAAATGGTATTTATTTTATTTTTTTTATGTGAGGAGAATGACTTGTCGAAAAATAGCATTGAAAATACTGAGAATACCATAGTGGAAACTCAGCGTGAATCTCATCTTGTAAATTATTTGATTGATTGCTAAATGGGTAAATTAGACTGAGCTCCCCTGAGGTCCTTTAGATTCATGAAATGATACAGAGTTTCATGTCTGGTATGTTGGTTAGATGATGCTAACATATTGGGCATATTTACGTTTTTGCTCTCAGTATATTTCTTCATATCTTCAAGTAATGTCAATCTTCTTGAAATTGTGCATGCAGGGTGAATTTCAAATTGAAAAGCGATACCAATCTTTTTGAAATCGTGAAGTGCAAAACAACTGTTTCGACAATCGAGGTAATATCTGTAGCCCGTAAAATTTTCAAGCTTTGTATGTACGTCATTGTATGACTTTCCCAAGTTATTGGAGAGTCACGAAGTGCATCAATTTGAAGTTGCAATATCAGAAACTGGGTATTTTTAAAAATAGATTCAAGCTTTCTGTTCTGTTGTAACTTGTTGAAATTATTTCGTTCTCTATTGGATTTGTGTTAATATCTAGTTGTGAGTTTGTTTGCTTCTTCTATACAGTTTTCATAGGAACCTCAAATTAATTTATTACGATTCGGTAAAAACTATGGAAGTACAATATCATTAGATGAAAATTCAATTATTCAATAAGGCAATAACCCCATCCATTCGGGCGTCTTCATGAGTTTTCATCTTCTTCCAATATCTCGACTTTGGATAAGAATAGGACCATTGCATTTGTTCACTGAAAAATTGTATGACACCATTGCATGTTTGACATCTTGAAAACCTGGATTACATAACTGGTTTGGTGTAATGACATTACGAATGTATTTTCTCACACTCTCAATTTCAGTACTTGAATTTTCAGAAATTCCACTGTCTGTTGTCCTCTGACTAAGAAACTGTGATATTCTGGTTTCCTCAGGTGAGCCCAGATGGTAAGCAATTTTCTATCACTTCACCTGATCGTAGGATCCGTGTTTTATGGTTTAGAACAGGTAAACTGAGACGAGTTTATGATGAATCTCTTGAGGTAATGGTAGCTTCCTCCTGAACTATTCTACATATATTTGCATCTAGCTATCCTTATGTGAACTATAATCTCCCGCATTGCTTTTAGGTGGCACAAGACCTCCAGAGAAGTGATGTTCCCCTATACCGGCTTGAAGCTATTGATTTTGGGCGAAGAATGGCTGTAGAGAAGGAAATTGAAAAAACAGAAACTGCACCACAACCAAATGCAATTTTCGACGAAAGCTCTAACTTTCTCATATATGCCACCCTCCTTGGGATTAAAGTAAGACATGCAATTTCCTTTACGCTGTGTTTAAAACTTAGGGAAATTGAGAGAAAAGAAGAGAAAAGAAAATGGGATGAAAACGGAAGGAAAATGGGAGGAAAAATTTACTGTGCACAAAACTTGAGTTCGTTATTTTCTCTCCTCTTTCCTCTAAACTAAACAATGGGAGAGAAATTTTTTTAGTTTCCTTTCCTTTCTCTTCTTTTCCACAAGTTCCAAACAAACCCTACAAGTAGTTGCATTTCGGGGGCTTTACTTTTCTCATGCCACTAAGCGTTTCCCACCAAGATTGAACTTTCGTTGTCATGATACCTATACATGGTTGTTAGCATTTTAATTTCGGTCCTTTTGTTTTTGTTTTTTTTTTTCTATCTGATTCTATTGGTAATTTATGTTTTTCTTCTGTTTGTGCTGGAAGATTGTCAATTTACACACCAATAAAGTGGCCCGAATTCTTGGAAAGGTGGAGAACAACGATAGATTCTTAAAAATCGCTTTGTATCAAGGTGACCGAAGCGGTAAAAGGATCAGAAAAATCCCAGCTGCTTCAGCAAATGCCAATGAGAGCAAAGACCCTTTGACGGATCCCACTCTCTTATGCTGTGCTTTCAAAAAGCACAGGATCTATTTGTTCAGGTAACGGATTTTGAGACATCATCATAATCATGTAGTAACTGCATGAACTCAAGGTTGCCCTTAAAAGCACGGTTAATGTCATTAAAGGTGGCATTGACGGAATTAATAGTCAAATTATTGATAGCCATTTCACTTGTCAAATGTATTTCAGCCAATCAACTCATTTATTATGCCAATATGCAAAATCATGAGACGCTTCAGACAACTACTTTATTCATGACCTTCACTTATGTGGATTTTGGGTGTTTCCAACCCAATGTGGTTGTGTTACCTGTTGATCATGTGTTGGTAATTGTGCAGCTATGGTATATATGTCCCGGCATATATGATAGTGGGAACTGGGGAGCTTTTTTGAGATCGTATTTCACTTCAGTGGATTCAAATAGTTTTCTGTTATAGATTATACGTGGCTGTTGTCAGAAATCTTTCTTTGCATTTGTTGTTTGAAGATTTTCTTACTTTGTACCCTACTATGGTCTTAATAGTCGGAGAGAACCAGAGGAACCTGAAGAAGCAACAAAGGGAAGGGATGTATTTAATGAGAAGCCTCCTCCTGATGAACTTTTGTCTGCTTCAGACATTGGGAAGTCTGTTACGACATCTCTTCCGGAGAATGTGGTGAGTTTTCTTTTTCACTTTAGCCGCCATTTTGCTGCCCTGAACTTCTTATGAACCTTGTGTGGACGATGTAGGCAACGATGTGGGAAAATCTCACCTTCAATTTTTGTTTCTTCTTACGCTGATGTTCCTCTTTCTAAATATGGATTTATTTCCATTCAAACAAGAAGACCTGGGTTCAACTGTGTAAAAATAAGTTTCAAGTCTGGATAAGTTAGCCTCTGCGACGTCTGCGTAAGTACTAGAATTTTGGTCTGTACCCCATCCAAATATCCCTGACATCCTGCGTTGACAAGACTGTCACTGGCAACTTGCATTTTGCATATTGATTAGTTCGAAATGGCACATGTTTGCACATTTGACATGTATTGGGTTGGTTTATGTTTTTCTGTGATGGGAATTCCTAGATGCAGTTTTGTGTTTACTTCTCCTATTGACTTTCATTTGCTGATCATGCGCTCATTTACTTTAGCTTTGCATTATTCCTTGCGTTTGATGTAGTAGCTTCTTGTCTAATCCTTTAATATGCTTTTGCTTTTCGATTGTTTCAGCTCATGCACACTACTCTGGGTGACATTCATATGAAGCTGTACCCTGAAGAATGTCCAAAAACAGTGGAGAACTTTACAACTCACTGCAGAAATGGCTACTATGATAATCTGATTTTCCACCGGGTTATCAAAGGCTTTATGATACAGACAGGAGATCCTTTGGGAGATGGCACTGGTGGGCAATCTATCTGGGGCAGGGAGTTCGAAGACGAGTTTCACAAAAGGTGAGTACGTGTGTCTGTAATTATTGAGCCCTTTCTGGGAACACATGCAATGCTGATGATCTTCTTATTCATCCATTGGATGTCTGTCCAGTCATATTCTTAAGGTTAAAGGGAAAAAGTTACATTTCGATTACACATCTTTTGCAAAAAGAAGGTAACTGCGACGATAGAAAATACACACCATCTGAAGAGTTTTGGTGCAATCTACTCTTTAGAACTTTTTTTCCTTCCAAAGTGTCTTTTAGTTGATAATTTAAGTGTTCTTACGTGCATGTGTGTTGTTTTGCCATTTGGGTTGCAGAATAGTTTTTAATCCGTGCATGGTGGGCTATGTTACACGGATACGGGTGTGAGTATCGGTTGTGCGGGTGTATATCTAGATGTCGGATACCTAAAGTTAAGAAATTAGGGATACGTGGATATGGATTTGGATTTAGATTTAGACATGGGTTTGGGGATACATTTAAAAAAAAAAGCTATAATTTATTTATATTTTTTAATTTTTTTTGTTAAAAAATAGATAATTAATGTATGAAAGTACATGTATTCTTTTGTTTTGTCATCAAAGTATAACTTCAGCCCATTTTGATTCCCAAAATTAATAACTTAGCCGAGTCCAATATAACATGTTGCCCAATGTTATAGCTTAAATGGGTAAATAGGTCCAATAAGGCAATAGCATATGTTGGCCCAATATATTAGTGAATAGGCCCAATTGAAACATCAGGATCCCTAGCTTAGAAAAACAAAAACAAAAACAAAATCAAGCAAGTCATCATCTTCCTCTCTGAGTTGGCGACTGCAAGTCAGCGGTCTCCAATCTGATCTACTTCTTCTTCGATTGCTCCTCTCTTCTTCGTCAAGGTACGTTCGAATCTCCTCCTCTCTTCTTCTCCTCCTTCTGTAAAATCAGATCTGCAGAAACGAGAAGTATCCTATTTAAAATATCCGCATCTGACACATATCCCGCACCTGTACCCATGTCGTGTCGACACAGGTACTTCGGCGAAAATCACGGATCCGTGTATCATAGGTGGTGGGTGGATGAGCTTTAAGTATCTTATCCCATGCTGGAATTTGGGTTATGGAGGATATGATTCCTATTCCATTGAAGTGGATTTATTTAAGAATTCCCTCTTTAATGTTTGAGAATGGCACTTTTGATAAACCAAATGAAGCCAATATAAACACATTTCTAGCAGATATGTGCGCAGTCCACCTCCTAACTTTTGGAAAAAATTCGTGGCCGTGTCTCTCCTTCCTCTGTGGCCTTGGTAAGAGTGGCCAAGATTTGGCATTACTCTACTCGTCATGATCAAGCTGCTGGGGTGGAATACATGTATGATTTTCATTAGATTGTTAACCACCAGCACATCTAAAAGCTTAAGCTGTTAGAGAGAGGGATAACTTAATTATTTATATCTTCAACACATCCCCTCACACGTAGCCAGGCTCTCCTCCATGAGCGGGCTAAACACGTGTAAATTTTAATCATTAGGTAGGCGGTGAGGTGAGGTTCGAACCCCGGATCTATTGCCTACTCAGATACCATATTAGATGGTTAACCACCAACTCATTTAAAAGCTTAACCTGTTAGAGAGAGGGAAAACTTTTTATTATTTATATGTTCGACAATTTTCATTTTATACGGAGCTTAATTAAACTTTAAACCTTATGTGTAGCTTTTTGTTCATCAAAGAGATGGGCTTCATGCGAATCCTAGTTGACAGATTTGGTAGTGCTACTTTAGGAAGCAAAAGATGCTATGTTGTATAGTATCACATTGACGTGTAGTTCATCTGCAACCAGAAGTTTTATTAACCAAAGGTGTGTCTCGTAGGTGTACTTATTGAACCAAAATATGATCTCAAATTGACATCTTAATCCACCAAACCAAACCAAACCAAACTGAGCCTTATGTCCCAAATCAATTGGGGTCGGCTACATGAATCCACCAATATACAATAATAATAAATGGAGTCAAGGGCTCGTAGAAGAAGATTTTCTGACTGAATTGATTGATTTGATTCCCAGCAAAAAAATGGTCTTCCATAGCTCATAGGGGAAAGGCCTGATAGCAGACCCTCCACTATTTGCTTCTGCGTATTTCTCAGGAAAAGCAAACTTATTGAAAACTCTATGACACGCCGTCTTTTCAAGCTAGAACTGTATTCAAGCTTAGTATTTATTTCTATGTGTGTGCACGTTGATATTGGAACTGTTTACTCAGTAGCGTTGGACTGTCAAATTCTTTAGTGGTGTAAATCCAAGTTACATATTGACTAAATCCTACTGGTCTGCAGCTTACGTCACGATCGGCCTTTCACTGTTTCTATGGCGAATGCGGGCCCCAACAGCAATGGCTCTCAGTTTTTTATCACTACAGTGGCCACCCCATGGCTGGACAATAAACACACGGTTTTTGGTAGAGTTATAAAGGGGATGGACGTTGTACAGGTATAAACTTGCACATATACATATTCTTGCTTTGCTGATATCTCCATTTTGTTGGCTCTTTTATTATCCTTTTTATTGTTATCATTTCACTTAATTCCATTTTATTTGTTTGCTAAATTTCTTTGAAATCCCTGAAATAGTATTCATGCTATGTGGCACAACACATTCTATGAGGCTCCTTGGTTTAACCCTCTGGAAAACATAAAGGCACAGACTCACAGAGATGTCTACTGGCCTCACCTATCCTTATTTGACACCTGTCGGTCACGTACACGACACGGCCCTCTCCGGACACGTGTCAGACATGCCTAAATATTTGTCCGGCACATAGTGTATGCTAGGACATGTTGGCAAGACTCTTTAAAAATGCTAAGGCCAAATTAAAAGGTTAAAATATAATTTTTCCAACTCAGCCCAGAGTGAAAATTTGCTCAGATGTATAGTTTTCTCAGCCCAGAGTTAAAATTTGATCAGATGTTTAGTTCTTGCACACTTATATGCAGACGTTGATTTATATCTTCATAATATTGTTCTGACTTTGATAGAAATAAAGTTTCCGACTTTTACATGAATTCATTATATGCCTCGATAACAGAATGACATTTTACCTTTGATGTGTCCCCAACTGTCCATGCCCTAATTTTTGAAGTAATTACGCATCTACGTGTCTGTATCCTGTATCCGTGTCTGTGACCCAGGGGCATGGAGTTTGGAAGTTGGAACCATGTTGTGAATAGTGGTGTTCTCAACGTACATGACTTGTTTATATTCCTCATTCTATTCGTCGTAGATTGGCCTCATTTGGGATTCCATCCTTTGCAGGCTATAGAGAAAGTGAAGACAGACAAGTCAGATAAACCATACCAAGATGTAAAAATCCTAAATGTGACTGTTCCCAAGTTATGAAGGCTCTCCCTTGTAATTGTTGATTTGTTCAGATGACATTGGTGGGACCTATTGGAAGTCACTTGTGACAAAAGGTTCGACATGTAGCTATTACTCGGTATATTTCTTCTGAACAGTGATTTTGTGTATCCTTTATTTCTGTGATTGAATTAATCTTCTCTCTATTGATGCCTATGCCTGTCTCTTCAGTGCCTTCTGAAAGTGGTTATAAAATATGAATGCAGGGAAAGAGAAGTGATTCCTTCACGAAAAGTTTAAGAGAAACAGGATTACATTATGTGAGGAGATCCTTGAGGAAACATGAAACATCTTTATGCATTAAGAAGCTCGGCCCCTCCGATCAAAAGAACAAAAAGAAGCCCGGCCCGTGTAGGAAAGAATTATTTGGTACTTTGGTCTCTTTGTTCCTGTTAGCTGTGATTAAGTTTATCCATACATTACCCCTCAGTAACAATGAGATATGCTCTTCTTTTGGTTTCTTTACAGCGAGTTGTAATATTGTCTACCTCTGCCGCCTTATGCTGTGTTAGATTAGGTTAGTATGTCAATTGGTATTGTATCGATGTACTGTTTCTGTGTCTGTTTTACTCTAAGCTCTGAATGTTTTAAGGGCTAGTAGTTCTTTTTAAGCTTTAAAATCTACTGAACATGGACTGTAAGGGGACGGGGGGTTAAGCGGGGGAGCCTGCCTACCGCTTCCAAAACCCCCTTATAATAGTAAAACTTGTTTGAAATATTTTGAAACTGTATAGGTTTGCCCCAGTTTTCAACATGTTTGTTAGGACATTTTATTGCATCTATATTCGCCCTCCTAAGATGAAATCTTGCATCCGTCCTTTGGTGTGGTTTGTGAGTCTTGTTTTAAGATCGAGTTGTGTTATGTTCCAGGGTCTAAAATAACCTCAGTAGTGAAGGAATCAAGAAACGTTCCATGGTGGGAATCGGTTTCTGTCTCCAAGCTAGGGAGGTACTTGTGTTTGGATTGGAGCTCTTCTGAGTCTTAACAATTCTTACAAAGAATTGCCTTTGCTTGATTGGTGGTCTCAAGGATATCCTACAAATTCAGCGGTTTAAGCTCATTAAGTGTTTGCCATATGCATGAAATATATGTTTTGTATCTTGGTAGTGTTTGAAAGTACAATCCGATAACTAGATTGTGGGCCGTGGTGGTCCAAGCGTGTCCTGTAATTCTCATATGCCTTCGTATTATGTTCTCAGTTTTGTTTGTGCCGCCTATGGATATTTCTTAACTCCACCACCCTGTAATTCTCATATGCCTTCGTATTATGTTCTCAGTTTTGTTTGTGCTGCCTACTATGGATATTTCTCAACTCCACCACCGTGATAGAACATATCGATTTTTTTTCTTGCTTCGTATAATCGTTGTCAGATTTATATGTACAATGTCGATGGCGGTACTTTTGCTTGCGGATTTGTATCTTCTTTTGGTTGGTGAAGATGCTTGGAGGGCAACTCAAAACCCTAAACAAAGAAGAATTGGTCTCATCAAGGAGATGTCCTAGAAGGCAAAGGGCACAAAGATGCTTTTTTGACAGAAACAAATTCCATCATAATTTTTAAAGAATCTAATCATTTTCTATGGGATG
>JAXBDA010004296.1:0-29668 GCA_036023075.1 Gaultheria prostrata | reverse complement strand
TCAATCGATAATGATTTTTATATCCAATATGGATCTTGTTTGATAGATCTCGATGAAAACTATTAAACAAAATTTTTAAAATCACTTAAAACATTATAGATTACAAGATATAACACATTGAAAAGTGGCACGAACTCCCAAAAGGGACTATAAAATTGGGACGGAGGGAGTAGTAGAGGGGACTAATACCCTAACATCTTCGAGAGCCAAGGATGATAACCATTGGGGAAAATTGCCCCTCCTGTCCATCGTCCCAGGGCTCTGTAGGGATGATCTAGTCAATCTATGGGCTGCCTTGTTATACATACGTTTGACATAAGAAAAGCGACAAGAGGAAAAATTTGAGACAAGCCTCAAGCAATCTAAAACTATGGCCACACAATCCACGTAGGAGCAAGTCTGATTAAGTACAAGAACGATCTGAAGTGCATCTCCTTCAACAATAATCTGGTTCCAATTCCTGTCTATAGTTGTAGTGACCGCAAACACATGGCTTCAATCACACGGGGAGAAAATGAGCCTTTGAATCTAAGCATACGTGCTTCCACAATCCCACCAAACGAGTTTCGAGCAATCAAACTCACGCTACCAAAACCATTCTGAGAGTCCAAATTAAGCACCGTCAACATTAATTTTTAAACAGTCGGGGGGGGGGGGGGCTGCCAAACCAATGGAGGGGAGATAGGAGAAGGATGGCCTTTTTGCTTGGTGAGCTCATAAACATCGCTATACTCTTTCATCGCCGCCTTAGCTTTCTCAACGACTATTGGCGGTTCCCATTGCTGACCTTCAAACTGCTATTGGTTCCTGTTCTTCCAAACAAACCAACAAATAAAGGCTGTTAGGGCTCTATCGTCAGAGTGTGTCCTCGAGACAAAGACATCCACCATTGATCAAAGTTCATCCCTTTCCAAGAAGCAGGGAAATTAATAGGAGCTGGGCATAGCTCCCAAACTTTTCAAGCGTGTTTGCAGGGAAACAAAGTGTGCTTAATAGACTTCGGGTCTTTGTGGCGTTTGGTAGCATGAAATTTGCACTATCCATTTTGCATTATAGCTGTTTTGTAACCCATTTGTAGAATGCATTTTCTCAAAATACATTTTCAAAACCACACCATGGAGGCATAATTTGATAACCAGCTCTGTAGGTACTTTTGCATTTTGGGTTACTTTTAAGAATAAAAAGACTATATTACCCCTATCTTTATTAGATATTTCATGAGGTGTCCCCAATATAAAGCCGTCGTGATAGTATTACTTGTAAATTTTTAAAGTAATATTTAAGACTGCCTAGGTAGGGAAAAAAATTGGCACTTTCAAATAAGGACCCAATTTTGTGGTGAAATTACGAAATTATATTTTAATCAAATAATATCTAAACATAATTATGAATCTCAAAGGATTATTAATAAACATATTATAATACCATCACAAATAATAAGGGCAACATGGTAAAAAACTAATTTATAATATATTCCCAAATAAGGGCCATCATTGGGCCTGGCTGGCCCAGCCAACTAAGTTGCAGCCCATGCCTGCCCGCGGGCTGGTTTTAGCGGGCTTTTCTTTTTTGGCTGGCCAAGCTATATTAAAAAAGATGAAGCCCAGTTCCAGCTCAAGGGCTTAGCCCAGGCGGGCGGGCTTGAGGGCCAACCTTTGGGCGGGCGGCTAGGTTGATTTTATACCTTTCTAACCATTTTGTGCGGGCCAAAATTCAGGCGAACTGGGCCTAACTTGGTTTTATTCACGTTTTATTTATGTTAGTTCTAACAAGTTTTATTCACGTTAGTTCTAGCAAGACATCACCTAACTTTTTGATTTTATTCTTTTTTCTTATTTGTTTCATTTTTTTTTTCCAGCATACTTTACTAATTGAAACATGAAGAGAAAAAGTATTTTAATCATTCAAATTAGATATGCATATATTGTTACACGAAGAGGGAGGTGAGTGATTGCATCACTACAAAATACGTACATCTCAACATGTAGCACTTCTGTCCAAACCAAGGAATGTTATCAAGTGTATACATACATGGGTGTATCAGTGTATCGGGCTACTGGGTGGGCAAGTATCTTGGGCTGGCGGACGGGTTTGGATCTAAAATTCTTAGGCCCAAGCCCAGCCCATGGAATAGTCGGGTTGGGCTAGTCCGCCCACTTGGCGGGCTCGGGGCAGGGCAAAAGCCCAGTGGTCTAGCTGGCTTCGGGCAGGCCAACGGGCCAAATGATGAGGCTTACTCCCAAACACTACTCTGTTGTAAAATCTATTCTGCACACATTTTTCAAATACTCTACAAAATACAATCCATTATTAGGCTTCCAAAACGGGCTCGAAATTAGTTGTGGAATTTCAAGTGAAGTATATTTGGCTATGGTTTGTTGGATCTGCACATGCTTTTAACATCAACCTTTTTAGTGGTACACCTTTTGATCTATCAATTAAAACAAAAATGATACATACACACCCCTACATACACACTCAGCCACACCCTCTCTCACATGGGGTGTGGTCCCCACATGTGGGCCCCGTGTGGGGACCACACCCCATGTGAGAGAGGGTGTGGCTGAGTGTGTATGTGAGAGTGTGTATGTATCACTACTCCAATTAAAAGTAAGATAGTGATTTTTACATTCTTATTTCTTGTATAATTGATGAGCAATGCTGTAGCCCAATCATTATACCTATTTTTATAAGCTCACACATGTGGCAAGTAGGGCTGTTCATCCGACCAATCCGAACCGATCCAAACCATCCGTTGATCCATCCGAGGTATGTACGGATGGGTTGCGGATCCTAAAAACCCAAATCCGTTTTGACCGGATCGGATCGGATCCGCTCGATCCGCTCAATCCGCACAATAATCCTTCTTTAATCTATCAAATCCGCCCTATCCGATCCGATCCGTAACGATCCGATCCATCCGTATGTCACCTACGGATCGGTTCCGGATCTTAAAAATCACAATCCGCTCTGAGCGGATCGGATCGGATCCGGATTCGATCCGTGGACACCCCTAGTGGCAAGATCACATGAATGATTATATCACATATACCTTCCATACACTTTTGCTCTAATTTTTTGTTATCATCTTGCATGCGAAGTTACAATAATGTCCTCTTATGTATAAAATCATTTCAATTAGAGAGGAAAATATTGTAAACTTAAATTTAAAAATAGATTGAGTACAATTTTGGGAAAAAAAGAAGGGAGAGTGCGGAATCGATTAGTAGTATTATGTGATAGCCATTGTCAACTTATGTATTCTGACATATTGGTATGTTTTATTTTTCTCTCTTACTCTCTGGATTCATGAGATTCTTGGAAAATGGGGTATTTTGTTCAAAATATTTTAGGCACTTTGAGCAAAAATAAAAATGGGCCCAATAACATTAGAGGTGGGTCCGAGTTGGTTTACATACTCCTTAGTCAGGGAATTAAACCATTGAAAGAATGAACAAATTTCATTAAGAAATGAATGAAAAATTGTTTCATGAAGTGGGCATGTTTCAAAGGTGAAAGAGCTTGTCCTTCATTGCTTAGGGCAAGTGCAACAGACTGCACAAACCCCTCCCTATTCCTATTTTAGGGAGCCAAACCCCAAAACCAAGCCCCAAGAGACTACCTAAACTCCTCCCTAAAATAACTTTTGTTACAGTACCTCCCTAAAAAACCTCCCATTTGGGGAGGCGCTGTTCACTACCCACCCCTTATTTAATTTTCTCTCTCTCTCTCCCCCATTATTTAATTAAATAGGTAGGGTAATAGAGAGGAATTGTTGGAGATGTGGGTTGGTAAAATGAAAAATATGCACTGTTCACTACATTTTTTAGAAAAAAATTTAGGGAGTTTGTTGGGGATGCCCTAAAGAGAAGTAAATGTTAAAGGCTATATAATCTTTAAGTTTCACTAAGGATTGGACTTGGCCCCTTTGAGGGAACCCAAGTTTTTCGACCCATAAACGATGCTATGATTGTGGATTTGGATTGGATTGGGCTTTGGCTAGCAGTCCTTATCTTTTTACGGAATTGGGCCAAAATAAATTTATTTTTGCCCGTTTGGACATTTGAAGTTCGCATTCGACACAACAGTTTCACAAATTAAATTGTAAAATCAACTTCGAAAATTGAATTAGGAATTCATTTCTGGAAATTTAATTTGCTGGTATAGAATTCAATTTTGATTTCGATATTGAATTCTAAGGCTCCCATTGAATCCTATAAATTGGCCTCTCCTCTATTTGTTTCAATACACCAGAAAACAAATCTCCTCTCCTCTCTTATATCCGAATTGTTCTTGTTCTGTGTGAGAGAGTATTATATTGTTCAATTCACAGCTGCTTTTGTGTAACCGTCTTATTCTAACAAAGAGACGCCTACGATGCTCAAGCATTATTGGGTGAGGCAACGATTTTGTTTCAAGGAAACTCAAAAGTATAGTCCACATTCACTATTGTTATCAGCCAAACATAGTCCGCAACCCAACTGTCTTATCCTAATAACCCGGAAATGTAGTCCACAATTACCATAAGCCCAATCCAATAAATAGCCCCATAAGGGGAGAAATAACCCAACAAATATAAGAGAAATAACACCTACATGCACGTGGAAAAATTCAAACTCCTGACCTCCTAGGGAGATGTAGGAGTCATAACTAACTGAACTTGTATGCTAGAGTGAGTAAGATGCATTAAAATAAACATAGGGTCGCACCATTGCGCCCGATAAGGGTACAAAAAAGTATATTTTTGGGTTCCACTTGTACTTTAAAGTACACTTTTCAAAGTGTATTTTAAAGTACAAATGAGACCCACAAGTGTACCTTTTTGTACCCTTAACGGGCGCACCATTGCATACATTATATATTTGCTAAATAATGATCTTTTTCTCTCCACTCTCGCCCTTTCTCTCCTCTCCCTCACTTTTCAACTGTGCTACAAGATTTTTTTTAGTGGATTTTTGGTTGTTCTTGATGACATGAATCATATAAGTACAAAATTTTGATCCAAACTTTAGAGTTTGTGAATAAAGACAAAAATCGGCCAAAATGCTAGATTTTGACTTTCGTCAAAAAATTTGAGTTTGGATCATAATTCTTTATCTTTTCGAATCTTCTTATTGAGACGAACCAATAATCAATAAAAATTTGACGCAAAATTAATTAAAGAATACAAAGATAATTGAATCAAGACAAAAAAAAAATAGTCAAAGCGGCTTATTTAGCCAAAACAAGACTGCAAACTGGTAGCACGTAGTTCATTATTTCTCCATTTTTGGTTTTTTTTATTTTATTTGTCTCTATCCTTCTTTCCCATCCGAAGAAAATATTTCCATTTTCAGTTAAAGACAATTCCTCCATGTCAACATCTTTGTTCGAGTAAATAACACAACCACCAACAACTACCTGTTTCTAGCTTGTTTAATTTCTTTTGTCCGTTATTGTTGGACCGTGAGTCCGAGGGGCCTGCAAGAAATCAGCTAAATTGGTCGTCCGTAAGTACTTGATCCAAAATTTTCCAGTTTCATCCAAATTTATTTTGATAGGTGTGTGCACCACATGCACCTATTGTATGATCCATATTGTGTCATCTCATGACAAATAATATTTTTTAGTGTCTCGTAAGTTTTCAGTAATATGATTCATAATATTTATACAATTTTTTTTAAACTTTTTATTCATAAGAGGTAGTCAATTTGTAACATTTTTAAGGGTGCATAGTAAGACCAAAATAAAAGGGGTATTTGCACTTACACCCCATGTACTTTGCTCAATTTGCAAACACATCCCTTATACTTTTTTTTAGGCACTTACACCCCCTACAGAGAACCAAAATTTTTCTTAGGTTCGGACTTCGACTTTCCAGATGAAATTTCGATGATCCGATTCGTTCAATGTGTTCGGAACGTGTTTTCAAGGGAACCCATCAAGAATCGGCCACAAAAAAGACCGCGAAGGGCTTGGATTAAACAATTTTTTATAAAACTGTAAATGTTCGGATCAAGCCTTTCCGGTAATTTTTTTGCCAATTGCTCGTGGCTACCCTTAAAAACACATTCCGAACACATTGGACGGATCGGATCATCGAAATTTGATCGGGAAAGTTGAAGTCCGAACCTAAGCAAAATTCGGGTTCTCTGTAGGGTGTAAGTGCCTAAAAAAAATTATAGGGGGTGTGTTTGCAAATCGAGCAAAGTACATGGGGTGTAAGTGCAAATACCCCAAATAAAAATGTGTATTGCAGCCTTTCCCGAGAACATATAAAGCAAACTGTATTTCTTGAAGTTTATTTGCCCCTTTTTGTCATATCCATATAATTATTATTTGCGGTCGTAAAAAGGAAAAAAAGGAACTTGAGGAACATTTTGTTGGAATTATAATCTGCGGAAGTGAAGTGACTTTTAACTCTTTTTAAGCGAACATTTGCTTACTTCTCGTTCCTCCGTAGTGCTCTCTTAATTCGTTTAATCTTTTTATTATTTTTTTTAAAAAAAATAAATTTCTTTTTGGCTGTTCCAAAGAAAAGAAAAAACTTTCATGACTATTTCTCCATTATCTAAACTTGGATTTTGACCAAGTCCATAACGGAATTCATTGTGTTTAGGGCAGGAACATCAAATCAGTTGACTTGGTTTCCCTCTCAATAAACAGAGAAACATAAACAAATCTTCAAAAAAGAGAAAGAGAAACATAAATAAGACAAACCGAGTTTTCCATTTTTCGCACCAATTGCTAAAAAGCCAATTTGTTTCCCAGTAGCTTAAAGCTAAGTTGCTAAAAATCAATTTTCTCACACACACTACTCCTTCTGCTAAAAACAAGTTGTTAAAATTACCCTGCTATTTTTAGCAAATGGGAGTCGGGTTATTTAAAAATTAACTTAATCAGACATCGATAGTAAAAAATAGCTAGTCAAGTAATGCGAATGTATTTAGATTTTTTGAAGTTATTTTTCGCTTTTTTCATATATCCATATAAATATTTTTTCTTGGTTGTAAAAATAGAAAAGGAACTCGAGGAACATTATGTCGCAATAATAATATGCCCAAGTGAAGAGAGTTTTTAGGCTTCTAATTAATGCTTACATGACTATTTCTCCATTATCCAAACTTGGATTTTGACGAATTCCTTAATGTATAAATTCATTGTCTTTAGGGCACGCACGTGAAATCAGTTGACTTGGTTTTCCTCTCAATTTTCTTGCCAATGAACAGAGAAACATAAAAGATCTTGAAATTTTAATAAAATAAAAAACAGAGAAACATAAACAAGACAACGAAAAAGATAGAAACTATAAAATTAACCAGAACGGATATTATTTGCGAAGGATCACCAAGACTAACACGCAACACTGTACTAAGTATGTTTTAATCGTATAATTAATGTACGCTAACAGAATAAACAAAATCTGATTAAAAATAATAAGCAAAACAAATGTGAAAATAGAGCAGTTAAAGACCGCACACTTTGAAGAACCACAGCTTTTTTTTTTTTCTATTTATAGGAAACAATCAAACAACCACAACCCTTGACTTCTTCAACTTTACAAAAGACATTTACAAACAAGCTTCTACCGGTAGTGCTCTAGTTTGATTGTTTCATTCATAACACTGGGTGTCAAACGGATCCGGGGATCCTGTAATGCGGTGCCGCAGTACAGCCCTGTAGTCAGAGGAGGACTCAAGGGGGGTTATGCGGGGGCACGTGCCCCCACTGACCCCCACACAAAACTAAAAATAAATAAATTATATTATGTATTTAGCATAATTATGTAATATAATGCTATATTTAACATACACACTCATATATATCTCAAAATAAAAATGTAGAATTAATTTTGTGCTCATTTTCTGTTCTTTTTTTTTATAAAATGTATGCATTATAAACATTATAGTTCATAATAAATGTCTTAATTTAGCAATATCGTTGACTAGAAAAAAATTGCAGAATTATAATTAATAAGGTGCCCCCATTGGGTTGAATTTCCGGGTCCGCCAATGCCTGTAGTGCGGCATCCAGAGATCAACGGTTCAAATTTCATCTACAAGGGACATCTCAAATTGTGCAAATGCCAAGATGAAATTTGAGCCGTTGATTACGTGATCAATGGCTTAGATGCTGCACTACAGCCTTGTTATACTGCACCCACTACAGGATACTCAATTCTGTGTTAAACTGTGCATGGCTTTCACACCAATTTTTAGAAAACTTCAAAGTACAAAAGGTGTATGATTAATGATAGTGCTCTAGTTTGATTCTTTAAGGCTTAGTTTTGTTTCAGTTGCTTCCTCTTTTTTTCCCCCCCTATAACTAAATATTAAAAATAAATACTACTACTAAAGTTCCCCTCTTTATAACAGCTTAAGTTTTTAGATAAGATGGTGACTTCATTATTTATATTCTCAAAATTAAGTGTTCTGATCAACTTACACGTAACTCCACTGTATAAAATGTTGTCTCTTTGCATGTGATGAACTCGATTTTTGGTATTGGTATGTAATCTCTAGTTTTGATGTTTTTCTTCTCATTTTTCTTTCCCCCTCAAGGTACCCTTATCAAGCTTTTCAAAAAAATCTTTTCTATGCCGAGGGAAAAAAAAAGTGGGTCCAAAATTTGACTTTGTTAGTGAAATTCTTTAGAAGCTACTCATTTCATTGTACATAAATTCGGGCGTTGCACATGGGCATCCGAGTCGTGGAAGAAGTCAAACCCAAAATTTAATTCCTACTCCCTCCGTCGCTTTTATAGTATAGACATTTTCATTTTGGGCTGTCCCTTAATAAGTGTGTGTTTTGAAAAGTTAATGAGTATATTTCCTATTTTGCCCTTAAAAGTGGATTTCTTTTTGAAAAGTTAGTGGATATTATTATATTGATAATGGTAAGTAGTGGAAAATAGATGTAAAAGTTGATGTGAAAGAAAATAAGTTGGAATTACGAGACAACACACTTAAAAAGGGACGAAGGGAGTATTTGTTTTGTCAATGAACTCCAATTTTAAGCTATAATTTATTTTGTGGAGTAATTAAAAGCCATATTTTGGCAGCACATGGTGATGTAGGGATTTTTACTCGACGTACAACCAAGGACGAATCTATACCCAGAACATCAGAATTTATAACCACGTCGACGGTCGACCAATATAGGACTGCAGTTTTCTCAACAAAAATGCTAAGTATCCATCAAATTTACTCGGAATTTGAAATCGGTTATGTAGAATTGCTGTTTCTCAAAAATAACGTAGCTAATATTGGATGAGACATTAGATTTATCTCCATGAGGGAACCAACGGCCGTGACTAAACAACCTTGCAAGCACCACACACATCCAAAGATTAATAAAGAATTAAGGAATTAATCTGTAATAAAACTTGTACATTTGTTGTCTTCTAGTGCTGATTATGGTTAAAGAGTCATGCAATAGCCAATAATAATGAGGATACGTAAATGTTCGAATTTCCAAATTACCAACCAAATAATAATAATAATAATAATAATAATAATAATAATAATAATAAGGGTAATGTTCACTGTAATTTGATAAGCTTGAACAACATCGGACTCAGGCTGAGTTTTTACTACGCTATTTTCGATATTTTAGACTACAAGTTGTCAAATCAGTTAATCTATGCGAAGAAAATAACTTATTGATTTAACAACTTGTAATCCACAAATATCAAAAATGTTTTAGTAAAAACTCCCCCTCTGTACAAGCCATAGACCCAGTTTCCCACTTGATAAAATCTAGGATTGATTTTATCAAAATCTGATAAAATTAAGTGGGAAACTGGGCCATAGTAGCTTTGGCTTTTGGATTGGTTTTTGACTATTTCAAGCTTCTTTCTTGCAACTTAGAACTAACTTTCATGCTAGCTAGCTTTCCTGTCCTCCATCTCACTATATATACTCGATCTCCACTCTCCTAGCTCGCTCTCCTCAATCCTTTCCATCCAATTCAAAATTCTCTCTCTTTCTCCCTCCCTCCCTCCAAATTCTTTCCATAATTATTGAACTTCAAATCGAGCTTTACACCTAATACTAATACAATGGCCACACCCGACGAAATCTCAGCTCTCCAACTCATCAAACACCACCTTCTGGGCGAGTTCTCTCCTACTACCAGCTCTGTTTTTCCAACTAATTTCATTGATCAGGCCTCCTCCTCCTTCTCTACATCTCAATCAGATTCCTCCTATGAATCACACACCTCTAGCTCTCACTCTTTCTCTGAATTTGAGTCGGATTATCTGATGAACACAGTAAACGCCACTGAATTCCCTGACCAATATTCTGTTGTCACTAATCCAGTCGATTTCGAGAGTTTCGATTTCGATGACTTTGAGTTGAAGCCTGATCAAGTAGTTGATCTTACCACGCCAAAGCATGCTAACCTAAAGAGTACTCAATCCAGTAGTTCTACGAGTACTACGTCGACGTTTAGTTCTAATAAACCGTCGCTGAATATCGAGCTTCCTCGACCAAAGAAATTCGAGTGGTTGGATTTCCGCGAGCCGAATAATAATAACTTGGAGAAAAAGCCGAGTACGGAGGGGGAGATGCAGCAGCACTACCGAGGGGTACGGAAGAGGCCGTGGGGGAAGTATGCGGCGGAGATCCGAGACCCGAAGCGTCGTGGGTCTAGGATTTGGCTGGGGACATTCGACACCGCTCTCGAGGCAGCCATGGCATACGATCGAGCGGCGTTCAAGATGCGGGGGAGCAAAGCCATTCTCAATTTCCCGCTCGAAGCCGGAAAATGGTCGGCGAAGAAGAGGTGCAGAGAGGTTGAAGAAGGAGCGGCCGAGAGACGGGCGGTGGTGAAGAAGGAGAGGTTTTTGTTGTGTTGTGACGACGGTTCGTTAACGCCATCGAGTTGGAAGGATGTGTGGGATCAGAGTGCGAATGGTATCTTTAGCGTCTCGCCGTTATCTCCACACCAATTGTTGGGATATTGACGAGTATATATTGAGTAGTTCCCGAGTACAACCACGGTCTATGTTGTGCTCTGGATCATTTCGGCACCAACCATTTATTTGTACGTGGGTTTCGGATGCTTAATTGTGGACCTCATAAGAATTTTTGGTATTGGAGTATTCTGGAGAACCATATGGCCGACAGTATTGACGGCTCACCCTCGTATGTTTCATTTAAGGGAAACCGCTGCATGTACATATACTTAGCAAATGGCTTAAATTATCTCACCGTCTTCCCTAGTCTTTCTGTTAAATGTACGTCGATCGATCGATCAAATGCAAAATTATGTTATAGTTCTATCTTCTTCTTATAGGAAGTGATTTTCGTAATCGTAAGAGTACCTGATGATAGTCTAGTGGCTTACTGATCTTAGGATCCTGTGAGATATACTCCATCTGTCCCCAAATTTTGGTCTTTTTTTGGAGTTCGTATCATTTTTCAATTGATTATATCTCATAATTTATATTGTTTTACGTGATTTTGAAAACATTTTCTGATAGAACTAATTGAAATCTATCAAACAAGATCCATATTGAATATAGAATTCATTATCGATTCAAAGTTACAAATAGTTTTTTTTTCCGGTTAGAATAGAACCGAGTCTAAAATTTGGGGACGGAGGGAGTATGATTTTTCCTAACAGCTAAAAAATTCATGATTCGTGGGATTTTATACGGTTTCGAAAAGAATGACTTTAGATGATTGTCGCGTTTTGAATAATATAATCGTGTAACATATATATGATTGTAGTCAATAAGTTTAATTTTTATACTTTTTGTGTGTTCTCATAACGTGGAGTTTTTTTTTTTTCAAAAAAATGTTTCGTTCCGCCACAAATGATTTCGTGGGGAGCTCATGCATTTGTAAATTTTGGACCTCTCTGTATAACAGATTTATATAGCAAGTAAAAGAAAAATTATTCAATAATTTTGGAGCACGGCCATGTGGTTCTCTCAATATTTTTCTCTACCGTACATTCTTGTTATGCTCCGTACTAAATGTATAGACCAAACATAAATGCATGCGTTCCTATATATGGGGTGGAGTAAGGAATTATTGGGACTGATGAGATTTGTATGACTTGAAGGGACCTGATTCCAGATCAAATTTTTTACATATGCTTGAAATAATAAGTAACTAAAAAAAGTTCGTGAAAAACAAAAAGAAAGAAGAAGTGTGCCAATTTTACTTAGGAATATTTTGTTCTTTAAAGATTTTCTTTTAACTTTCCGTTAGTAATTTTTTTCTTTTTTCGATTTAATTATGTTCCGTAATCATTGATTGAAGACAAAATGGCTTTAACACTTTAAGCCAGTAAGCTAAAGACAGAACATTTCACTGACTTATGGAAAATTATGACAATATTGCCCTTATTTTGGTCGACTGCCTCATTTTACCCTAGTAGGAGTCCAAGGGCAAATGTGTCATTTCAAGTTTCCACCCAATTTGAGTTTGGAAAAATTGCTTGGAATGACGCGCCTTAAGAATGTGTGCTTCCGTTGTGGAACAATCTGTCTTTGTGCGTCTTTGTGAACTTTAAGTCAAGTGTTGCAGAACGATTTGTTAATATGAACAAATAATCAATATACATGATTCGAGCCGTCCATTACCGAGATGAAATTCGAGCCATTGATTACCAAGTTGTAATGTGGCTCCGTACTATAGAATCCCCAAATTCAAGTGTATAAACCACACAAAAATGTGTGGTGACCGAGGGTGTGGAGACACCAAATAGCAGTGTTTCACCACTAAATATTTACTCTTGAGATGTAGAGATGGCAGTTATACCCATACCCATGGATATCCAATCTGATCCAGTCATTTGGAGGTGGATATTATCCATTTTTCTTACCCAATAGAGTGAGAATGATGATAATTATATAATACCCGCTTGGGTATGGGAAGGGTATGATTTTGCTAAAAATTCCCATACCCAAATACCCGCACCCGCCATATCTTATCCGTTCCTCATTATATATACATCTCTCTTGGACAATTATATTTTTCTTACCTTGGTCACTGACGAATAATCTTTTTTTATTTTATTTTGTACGAGCCACTTAGTTACTTACGTATCTTTGTTGCATTTACTTGCATTTTTGTTATGTAAATTACTTTATGATGTTTTTTGTTATGTATTTTGTTTGGCCGTTGTGTTAATGCATTAGTACACTAATATGCATGAAATTTTGGACATAATATATATTTAAATATGTATTTACTTAATGACTATTTCATCTCTTAAGATTTTATAAAAAAATTAGTGATTTGCCTCCTTTTCGAATTGTAATTGGGTAATACCCATTCCACCCGTTATCCAAATGGATATGGATTTGGTGACTTTTAAGCATCCCCAATTGGGTATGGGTACATGTATAGAGGTGAGCGTACGCGGAGTTTGGGGATCGGATTTAGACGAAGCACTCCTTATCCAAACCTGACCCGTTGCTATCCCTAATGGAGCCAAGTATTAAAACAATCGCACACGCAATGCGGATAAGCTGGCCAAGTCAAGCTCCAAAATAAGTAAACAAATCGCAAAAAATAACGACCAAATGTTTATCTTCCAACACGTAATACCCTTTTATAGCAAAATTACTCAATTAAAACACTTGCACACGCAAACAAGAATATGCACGAGAGAGAGAGAGAGAGAGAGAGAGAGAGAGAGAGAGACGAGTAGCAGTACTAGAAAATATCATTTACTTCCAACATTTCTCAATGCATTTATTTTTTTATTATATGATTTTTCATATTTTGATCTTCGTGATTAGTGATTTTTTTTAGGCCGTTCAAGAGAGAGAGATGTGATCTCATATTTTGATCTTTGTGATCCCGGATCTTCCGATCTCGGATCTTTAGCCCTCAGATCCAAGCTTAGGTGCCAGATTTGTGGGTTTTCCAGCAGCAGTGGTGGTGGCGCCTGGTAGCTGCGTCTGCGGTGGGAGGAAGAGATGTGGGGCTCCGGACGCTGATACATTTCCGTCGTCTTCCTCCAGCCACGTCCGAGCGAATTGGTGATTTCCATCATTGTTGTTGTAGAATTTTGCGGCTTTTGTTTTTTTCTTTTGTTGTTTTCTTGTATTTTCGGACCAGTAGCGTCCTTTTTAGTCTATTAATATAAGTTTTCTCGGTTAGAGAGAGAGAGAGAGAGAGAGAGGTGAATAAGTCATTGAGAGGAGACCGAGTGGCGAATCTGGTGTTACTTCAGGGAGTGAAGGGAAATATTTACTTTGACAATTCCAGTTTGGAAATTCAAAAGTAGTAGTTAATATGGTGATCGAACTGAATTTAATGCATTCAAAATGGGTTCAGACACTTTACTACCGGATACCAACTTTGACATCTATCCCAATCCCACCCAAAAAAATAAAATAAAAAATGGTTTGATATATTTAATTTTTTGACTTTTTCAAAACACGAAACTAGGGTAACCCTTTAGCTTAAATGGTTTACTTTGGTTTAGCTTTATCCTGATACTAAGATATTTGTCGGTTTTGGATCAAATAAGAATTTGGGGATCCTATTGTGTGGAATCCGAGCTATTGATTTTGAGGTGAGGTGAGGTGAATAAAGGATCTTTGGGCATCACATAGCAGAGGCCCAAGATCATCAAAACGGGTCAAGCCCGAAACAACAAAGCCTAGAAGCCGAAATAAACATTACATCGCAAAAACACCCCGAAGGCCAAAAGCCCCGATATTACAATAGAGATCCATCCGAAAGCCACAAGCCCAGATATACAACGAAGCCAGCCTGAGAAGCCCAAAACCAAACCCTATTTCCTGGCCACATAAACAGCCGTCGGCCACCCTCCACACCACCAGTCCAAACAGAAACCACCAACAAACCGCCGGAAAAACCACCAACCCCACCACGCCACCATTAGCAAACCAAGAAAGGGCAAACCGGCACAACCACCCACTGTTGCGGAAGCACCCAATGCCGTTAAGCGAAAGCCGTGAAAACCCAAGGGACAATCACGGCGGGAGACCAACGCCGCCACCCTCCACCACCACACAGCCACCATACTACTTGGTAAAATACTATCTGTTAATTTAAAGAACGAATTTGTTTACTCCTGTGATGTAATACAATATTTAAAAAAAATTCTTCGTTGAACCTACGGTATAATCATTTAGCTAGGCTCAAGTTCTAAGCAACAGGTGGACTATCCAAATATATTTAAAATGGTGGACTATCGAAAATATATAGAATGGAAATAGTCTTTAGAAATTGGGAGGAAATAGACAAATTAAGCGACTTGGTAGCTGGAGATAACAAGTAAACTTGAAATAAAATTTTGATTCGAAGAAAATAGGTTTGATTTAGAATTGAATTATTTGATGTTTCAACAGAAGTGTCTGGTCATCCTATAAACAATTTGTTCCCCTTGGGAACTTGATTTCGGTATAATAATAAATACCCAACATGAAAGAAAAATAAAGAGCGTTATTCTTTTTACATCTGATTATGGAGATCGAATTTCATCATTGCAGGAATCCGAATACAATATATGCCCCGCAAAATCTTTCTTTGCTTAGCAAACAAAATATATATATTCCCCGCAAGCCAATAGGTGAAAATTTTAGCAAAGTTAAATTGAAAAAATGGCTTTTCATGTGAAATGCAACCCTGGCATATACTATATGTACTGAAAATAAAAAGAAATTTACTGTAATTAATTAATTAGATTGGATATTTTATTTTGAGTTTTCAACATGAAAAAATATTCAATACTAGGAGTTGAGTCTTCTCATGAGCTGATTCAAGGTTGATCAGAAAAGAATTATTCAAGTGAGAAAGGGTTGGATTGAAGGGTCTGAACGAAACCTCAGTGGCTAGCTATTGGCCTTGTTTATTCGGTCCAACACTATTTGACATTACAATCCAATGATTGAGAAGGGTAAAGTCAAACCTGGTTTTTTATATTGGGAAAATTTCAGACTTGTTTTTACAAGATTAATTACTCAGAAGTCTTAAGTTTGTCAAAAGATCTAGGATAAATCCCCTTAAAGATATAAAGTTGTGATTAGGCCAGAAACAGGATCGTTTTTTTTTTTTTTTTGCTCGGCAATAAAGTTTTATCAGAACTTGCGATTCGATGAATTTTAACTAACCTTAGTTATGTAAGAATTAAAGAATTGTAAAAATTAGACAAATTCACTGATCATGGAAAAAATATAATAGTGCCGAACTGAAAAATTTATCACTTTTCTTGCTTGAATTTAGTTTGAAAAATGTTAATGTGCAACTTATTTCTTGAAATAAAATTAGTATTATTGTATTGGGAATTATTTTTGCTTAAATTTGAAAAGATCGACATGATTTTAATTTGATAATTACTATGGATATTCATTGGATATTTCGAATTTGAGGAATACATTGGCCATTACTTTTGTTAAGAGGATCTATTTGTAAGTTTCTTCCTAATGACTTGGCGCCGAATTCCTTGGGATAATTGCGATGGGGTCTTAGAGGAACACTTTCGATGGACATACTCAAAGATACATTTCAAATAAGTAAACCATAACTTTTCATAAACAAGAGAAATCGTAGCATATGAACATAGATTTATAATGCACATCCACATGAATATGTCATTTCAGACAACCAACTTGTCCCTTTGAAAAATGATAGTTTGGCCACTGAGGATTGAAGAGGATGTTGCTCCCATTTCCAACACAACAAGCCTTTCTATTTCTGGTCCTGTTTCTCATGGGCAGAAGCTTTCTATGGATGAGATTTCTAGATCTACTGGTATGGAGACTAGAGAAGGTTTTAACTTCCCTGGCAAGAGATCAATCCATGATGCTATTCCAAAGTTGCAGGAGATCCATCATAAAGAAAGATTAAAAAGAAGAAACATTTTACAGAGCTTGGGGTTACAACTGTCAAATTGAAAAAAAAAGAGATATGGAGGTTTCTTATTCTTTATCTTCTTTTGATATTCGCAACAGAATTCTGTCCTATTTAAGCAAGCTCGTAAGATGATAGATACGGGTGCTTGCTTAGGTGTTAAATTTATGGGGAGAGAAGCTTTAAATCAAAGAAGTTGCTTTTTGAACCCAGATCCAAGTGTTTATGGGCCAAATTATATTTGGGCTCAGCTAATTTTACACCATGTTTTCACTATGCCTGTGTTTTGAGTTTGATTGTACTCCTTAGATTTTTTTTTTTTTATATTGTGTGTACGGTGAGGGTACATATTATGTGGCCCGGACTTGTACTACATAATAACGGACGTCACATGTAAAACCCGTTTAATAAATAAATGGGTTTTCACTTGATATTCAGCCAATCCTATTAAATTTTAGTTTTTTAAGCTTGTCTAATTAACCCTTTTTTTCTTATCTAATCTTCTAATTTTAGTAATTTTATCATGTATATACATCAAGATATTCAATGTTTTGTGGGTAGTTTTTTTTTTTTTTTTTTAAACATGCTAGCAAGTGTTAGTTGTTAGATGTTAGAGATATTTAACCCTTGGTCGTGTGCAAGAAGTGATAGATGTTAGAGAGATTTGAGCCATTTTTTTTTTTCTGATGTAGAGTTGGTCGCGTCCACATTTCTGGACCGTTTGGATCATTCACGGCCCAAACGGTATAATAAATGAGTCACATGGACCAACGTTGGCGAAACGAGTCCGAGTCCGCGTTTGGAAGGAAAACGGGCTTCTGCACATTTCTCATTGCTGTTTCGGCGATGATCAACGATGGATTTCGGCAGTTCGATGTCGTCTAGGCCTTCAAAAAGGGAATTTGCTGTTTTAGGAAATAATAGTTTTGCCAATAACTTATAGTAGGAAATTCCGTTTTAATTGTCGTCTGTTTTGACAACCTTATGTTTCTTTCTAGTTTTTAGTTCTGCCAATTATTTCCGAATTTCCATTTTTGGTAATTTTCGTAATTTCTTTGATTTCGGCTTGATTAGCAAGTCAAATCTTTTTGTTATTCGTTTCCTAGTTGGTTTAGGGCTGCTATGACACTATAAGTATCGTTGTAAGCCTAATGGCAGAATTTGGTTGTTTATGATTAAGAAAATCGAGTTTTTACTCAATATCGTTTGTTCAAAAAGGGAGTATCTCTGGCTCAAATATTGTTTGTGTTTACTTCCAGTAAATAATTTCGTAAGAGGAGGCCGTCCTGCATCATTTTCCTTATCTAATCTATTGATTTCTTCTTCTCTAAGTACTAGGTGAGGACTGAGCAAAAAAAAAAAAGATACTAGGTGAGGAAATGGGGCGACGGAATTTTTCCTTCCTAGTACGATTGGCCAGGAAATTGAATGCTTTGGCGAAGAAATCAATTCGTCGCGTAGGACAATTTTATTGTAGTGTTTTTTAATTTCCTTTTCTCGATTTACACCCTTTGTTTAACCCAAAACCGACAAATATCTTACCAGGTTAAAGGTAAACCAAAGTTAACCATTTAATTAAGCGAAGTAAATGGTTAGGTGTTTTGAAATAGTCAAAAAATTCGAAGTTATCAAAACGTTTTTTGTGTTCATTGGGAAAAAATGTCAAAGTTGTCTGAATCCTTTTTGAATGCATTAAATTCTGTGCTCATCGTATTAATTAACAACTTCTAAATTTCCAAATCGAAATTGTCAAAGAAATATTTCCCCTCACTCTCTGAAGTATCAGCAGCAGCACTAGGTCGCCTCTCAATGACTTATTCAGATCTACCGCGAAGAAAATTTTCATGAATGATGAAGATAAAAAGAGAAAACAGTATGCTGAGAGAGGCTCCAAGAATCAATGGTTTTCCTAGTACTGCTACAAGTCTCTCGCTGTTGGAGCCAGCTTATGCGCACTTCGACTAATTTTGAAGGATACTAGCATAGCAATCCACCACCAAAGACGGAACCAGTGAAGGGCTAAGGGGGCCAAGGCCCCGCGCCGTTTCAGGGTTTTTTTTTTGTTTTTAAATTATTATGAATACTTCAAGTTTACATGACTAATTGGGAAGTATTTTTAGGAATTGGAAAGTTCAAACAACATTTTTAAGAATAGAGTTGAGTATAATATCGCTCGGCATCTTGAATTCAAACAATTACGAAGTATTTTCGGGCTATATTAATGGTTGATTGAGATTAGAAGATCAACAACCTACTTAGTTGTCTACGTAATGATGGTACTAATTGTGCTTACTCTTCATAGTTCGGCCCCTCTGTTCACGAAATTCTGATTCCATCCCTGCCGACCGCGATAGCCTCCCACTTAAAAATCATACATGGTGCCTCCAAAGAAAGTCAAATCCTTATTATGTTGTAAACAGGCATTTACCAGTACGTAGGACAACCGAGGAGGGTCATGCGGCATATGCTAGTCTTTTAGTGTAAATTAAAAATTTTACATGACTAGGTAGTACTGTACTTATTACGTGTTGGAAGATATATCAGTATCCCTTTTCAAAAGACTATTTAAACATTTGGTCGTTATTTTTGGCAATTTGATTATTATTTCGGTGTGCTTGAATTACGTCACACTGTATTGGAGCTTGACTTGGCCAGCCTATCCGTATTACCGTTGAAAAATAGTTCCAATGGTAATACTACGTTGAAAAAGAGTTCCAATGGTAATACGTGGCTCCGTCTCAAGAGTAAATATTTATTGATGAAACACCTGGTGGCTCAACACGCTCAGTCACCACATATTTCTGTGGGCTTCATACTTTTAGTATTTTTTTTTTTGAACAGGATATTTTTAGTACTTGGTCCTAAGCGAGGGGGCCACAAAGTAAAACAACGAAATATTGAAATTTCAAGGTTTAAGAATTTAAATATTTAAACGTCAAATAATACCCAAAACAAAACACAATATCTAAGTGCCATTTTTTTTTTGGAATTAGCAAAGAGACAAAATTATAAGAAAATTATAAAAAAAGAGAAGATATATATAAGCCTAAACTTGAGGAGCAAATGCCAGGATAGCAACTATAGGCATCATAGCAATAGACAACAACATTAATTAACAGCCCCCAAAAGTAATAGAAATAGCAATAGAAATTATGGCGAATATAGTAGAACCTAGATATTTTTTTTATAAAAAATATATAATTATTATAGGAATTTTCAAGTGGGGGAGGCCTTGGTCCCCATAAGCCCCAAGGTAGTTATGTCTCTGCGTGGGGAGGCCCAAGATCACCAAATAATTTTTGTCACTTTGAGGGGCGGGAGGTTATTCATTCTTAATAATTATTTTCCAGTGCGACACCAAATCGGAAAGACTTGATATATCACCTTCGATAATGTGTGTGCTAAAAACCAACATTTTAAATAACCGTTGTGATGTATTTTTTTTTATTCGGCAATAAAATTTTATTATAACTCAACAAAGGGTACACTGAGGGTAGAAAGCCTCAACCAAATATATGTATAGGGTTTTAGGCAAAACTCCAGCGAAGTGCCGAAATTGAAATAGAAAAAAGAAAAGGAAAAAGGAAAAAGCAAAAAGCAAAATGAGGATAACAGATCCAGAAGGAAAAGTAGGTAGCAAGCTTTGGCCTAGCAGGTACAAATGAGCCACTATCAAAATCATAACATCCCAGGTGTGACGTATTGTGGTTCAATTCGTTGATATTCCTACACTACAATCTTTTACTGTATATTTTTTTTGAGAAAATAGGAAGAAATGATATAAAACATAAAATACAAGAAGTCCATATAATATCCATAACATAACATCAATAACATAACAATAAAATATAAGCAGAACTAAATAGGAGGCTGGTGAGAACTTCCATCACCGGTGTTCGGATGAGGAACAAAATTCGCCAGGGCATGTTTAGCAAGCAGATGAGCTCGCTAGACATTCTGACGCACAACCTTTGATATCCTACAAAAAGACAGCCGCGATATCTCTACTAGGTTCCGTAACAAAAATGTGTCATGATGATGATACACAGCTCTCCCTGCTATCTGCATAACGGCATTAAAACAATCAAAAAAGATATGTACCACATTATAATTAGGGAATTGAACTTCACACCCCCCTTTTCAACACTTGCACCCCTTTTTGTTTTTATTATGATGAAATTACTGAAATACCCCTTCATTTCAACATCTACACCCCCCAAGGGATTATAAAATGGAGGGGTATTTTAGTAATTTCACCCTAATAAAAATAAAAAGGGGGTGCAAGTGTTGAAAAGGGGGTGTGAAGTTCAATACCCTATAATTATGAATTAATGCCCATTTAACCGCTTCAAATATTACTTGAATTTCAGTTTGTATTGGCGTGACACTATATGAAGAGAAGGCCTATTTCGCAATTAAATTCCATCAGCCAAGCTAGCCGTAAAACTCTAACCACTCCAATTGTTACCCCCTTTCCAAGCACCATCCATATGGAGATAACAAATGCGCGAATCAGATTTAGATCGAATTAGGAGAGTGTTTGATAACAAACGATGGATGTGTAGAATGAGTCGTAGATGCTTTTGGAGTAGTTGCTATTTTGGATTTGCTAAGCCAATTAGAAGCACGCTGAAATCACTGAGCAGAATCCTTAGCCATAGCAATGGTAGGGCCCACATTGAACGACAAATTAGAGAATACCACACGATTTCTGTTCTTCCAAATTGCCCAAAGGATAGAGATAAAAGAAGAGAATCTTTCCTTATTCTTATGGAGTTGAATTATCCAGTCCAGCAGCCAATTAGGGAAAAATAGGTCTTGAGAAATGCCCAGAGTGGATGTCAGTCCACATAGGGGACAAGATGCAGTGACATAATGCAAGCGGGAAGTAACATTGTTTCTAACCGGAAGAATCCCGTTCGAGCATTTCCAAATGAAAACCTTTATGCTCTCGGGTAAATCTAGATTCCAGATTAGATTCCAAACATTGTGATTATGGTAGAGCCATTCAGAGGGGGCTGATTGGCCCTTTGTGAATCATACAAGGACCTGAATATATTTCCCGGATTCCAAGGCCCCCTTCCTTTTTATAGGCTGAGATATTCTTCCAAGAAAGCCAATGAATTGGCTTGGTATCCCTAATCTTCCACAAGTAATTAGCTGAGATGGCATTCAGTTTATCACAAGTTGATATCGGAAGCTTATAAGGGCATCCCAACCCATCTCTATATCTCCATTTTGGAGAACCAAATTTTCCTTTTAGAGAATCCATGCCCTCCAACCCATCTCCATTTGGGGTCTCCATTTTGGAGACCCAACTCCCATCCTCCATATTTGGAGACTCTCCCACCAACTGGAGACCCATCTCCATTTCCCCTTTCTAAATTAAAATCACCATTTTATCCTTTGGATGCATTGATAATAAATTATAATACCAACTATATCCTAATTTCTTTTTACTAAATTTTCTTGAATGACATATAACTTTTACATTTTACACTCAATTTTTATAAAAATTATATCATTGAAAAGATATTAATAGTATCTTCAAAATGAGCCTAATATTACATAGGTATAAAAATACTTTGAAATGACATTAAATATAAATTCAACCCATTTCAACTCTCATAATTTTTGTTCATTTACACCAATCAATTTTTTTGGGGGAAATTCATTCCGGAAAGAAAAAGGTTTTTTTTTGTGGTAAATTCAACCTGAGAATGGGGATGGGGGGAAGACCAGTGGCCCTGAAAAGTGGGTAGAATTGAGGGGGAATTTTGGGAGCAAAATTTTGGAGGGGAATTTGGGAGATGAAAAATGGAGAATTGGGGTTGGAGTTGTTCATTCTCCATTTTTACTTTTTGAATAAAATAATTTTTTTTGATTCTTCAAAATGGAGATAGAGTGAGAGATGGGTTGGAGATGCCCTAAGTTGAGCACAAGTAAAGGGGTTGCCCTGCCGAGACAGATTTGATCAAAGATAACTTTCCAGCCTGAGAGATATCAGATTCGCATCCAGCAAGAGCCTTCTCTGCCCGTTCAACAATAAATTTAAAGCAATTCCGTTTACTAGCAGTGATCTCCAAAGGGAGCCCTAAATACTGGGCCGGGTCAGTACTGGTAGGGATAAAGAAAAAATCTTGAAACCGTCTGGAGAGATTCGGAGGCACGTTGGGACTGAAAATGATATGTGATTTTTGAAGATTAATACTTTGACCAGAGAAGTGACTGAAACTGTCCTGAGTTCTCTTGAGATGATCACAACTATCCAAAGTTGGCTCAAAGAAAATAAGGCAGCCGTCCGCAAAGAATAAGATTTGTGATATTAAAAATTAATCAGCATATTGACTGATTCCTCACATGGATCGCTTCGTATTTAATGCACTTAATATGACCAACACTATTAAAATTAGAACTTTGATTCTTTGTATTAAATACTACTTGGTAAAATACTATATATATGTTAAATTAAAGAACGAATATGTTTACTCCTATGATGTACAACAATACATAATGAACATACGCAGATGAGATCTGTTAATTTAGAGTGTAAGATATGCATTTTTGTAGTTATAACGTGTGTCAAAATGCTTAAAAGTATATATTTATTCAAAAGTTCATTGAACCCGCGGTATAATCATTTAGCTAAGCTCAAGTTCTAAGCAACAAGGTGGACATCTACCAAAAAAATAAAAATAAATAAATAGGGTGGATATCCAAAATAGAGATTGGAAACAGTCTTTAGAAATTGGGAGGAAATAGACAAAGCGACTTGGTAGCTGGAGATAACAAGTAAACTTGAAACAAAATTTGTTCCCCATGGGAACTTGATTTTAGCATAATAACATGAAAGAAAAATAAAGAGTTATTCTTTTTACATTTAATAATTAAAGAGATCAAATTTCATAACTGCAGGAATCTGATTACAATATATTCCCCGTAAAATCTTTTACTGCTAAGCAAAAAAAAATAAAAAAATTCCCGCAAACAAAGGAGAAAATTTTAATTAACAAGTTTAATTGATGAATGGCTTTTCAAGTGAAATGCAACCATAAGAAAATACTATAAGTAATGAAAAGAAAAAGAAAAACTTACGTTAATTAAATAGATTGACTTTTTATTTTTATATTAGGAATTGAGTCTTCTGATGAGCTTATTCAAGGTTGATCAGATAAAATTATTCACGTGAGAAAGGGTTGGATTGAAGGGTCTTCGCATGAGCTATTTGCCTCGTTTATTCGGTCTAACCCTATTTGGCATTACAATCCAATGATTGAGAAGGGGAAAGTCACACCTGCCTTTTAATATTGGGAAATCTCAGACTTGTTTTTACAAGTTTAATTACTCAGAAGTCTTAAGTTTGTCAAAAGACTTAGGATAAATCCCCTTAAAGATATAAAGTTATAATTAGGTTAGTAGACCAAAATGCCCAAATTTAAATGAAAATGTGCACATGTTAAATTTCCATGAACTCTCTTCAATATCAGAACTTGCAATATGATGAATTTTCACTAACCTTAGTTATGTAAGAACTAAAGAACTGTAAAAATTAGACAAACTCACTGATCACGAAAAAAATATATATACTAGTGCCGAAATGAAAAATTTATCGATTTGAAAATGGTAAATTTACCATTACAAATTTGAACATACATATGGCATCCATTTTATTAATTTTTTTGGTTCATAAATATTTTGCAATGAACAACTTATCATCATTTTTAATAGTATTTTCATAAATTTATCACTTTTCTTGCTTGAATTTAGTTTGAAAAATGTTAATGTGTAACTTATCTCTTGAAATAAAATTATTATTTTAATGGGAATTGTTTTGCTTGAATTTGAGAAGATTGCGACATGATCTTCAATTTTGTAATTAATTTATGGATATTCATGGGACATTTCGAATTTGAGGAGTACATTGACCACTATTTTAGGTTTTTTTTTTCCATTCGATATATATCAGTGTGGAGTTAGCGGGGGAGTTAGTGAATTAGTCCAGAGGAAGTTTAGAAGCTATCCATAGCCCTAAACTCCAAATACCTCTCTCGAGGTTCGAACCCTGATCTCGTATGTGAGATATATCCAGGAGATAACTGGTAGACTACAAGCCCTTGGTTCGGCCATTACTTTTGTTAAGAAGATATATTTGTATGTTTCTTCCTAACTAAAGACTTGTCACCGAATTCCTTGGGATAATTGCGACGGGTTCTTGAGTTTGATAGAAGACCTAGGACAAATCCTATGTATAGATGAAGTTACAATTATGTCGTACATGAATCTACAATAATGTCTGTGTCAAATTTTAATGCGTCCTTGTAGGTCTTAGTCACAACAAAATACCAGTAAAATTATTACCAAGGCCATTTTATGGCATGAAACATGTATAAGCCAATGACTAATAGGGAGCACATATAGAGAACAGTAGAAACATAAGTTATATTGAAATTACGAGGAAGTTTAATAGCACGCGCCGGGGGGACTATATATAAAACTATATAATCTTTTTAAAATGGGTTAATTCCACTGACCTCCCCTGAGGTTTGGGTTAATTCCCTTACTTTACAAACTATTTGGCAAATACCTCTCTTGCCGTTAAAAAAGGCTTAACGGTGTTAACTTTGATTGTGAATTGACGTTAATGCCCTTCAATTCAAAGTTTACTTTATTTTCTTTCTTGTTTGAGTTTATATTACATAAAATTTTTGAAATGAGTGAAAAAAATAATTATTTACTTTTGTTAAGAAGATATATTTGTATGTTTCTTCCTAACTAAAGACTTGTCACCGAATTCCTTGGGATAATTGCGACGGGTTCTTGATCAGTTTGATAGAAGACCTAGGACAAATTCTATGTATAGATGAAGTTACAATTATGTCGTACATGAATGGAAGTTGGTTCGAGAGCTCTGGAAAAGGGGGATTTGGAGGTCTGTTTAGAAGGGAACAAGGAGATTGGGAACTTGGTTACTATGGGAACTTATTGGCAAACTCCAGTTTGGAGGTTGAAATCTGGGGGATTTATAGAGGTTTAACCATAATTCTGGAGAAAGGCTGGACTAACGTCCAAATCGAATCTGATTCTCAAACAGCGATTATTCTTTTCAATGAAGGAGCTAGTGCCAATCATCCTCAAACCAACATCATTAACGATGGAAAGTACCTCCTCAGCCGAACAAGGAGCACCCTCACTCATATCTTCCGCAACACTAATGAATGTGCAGACTGCCTTGCACATATGGGAGCTGAGCAAGATGAACCTTTGGTGGTGATGAATACACCTCCTTTAGCCATAAGGGAGTACATGCTAAGGGATAGGCTTAATATCCGGCAAATTCTTGATTAGATGGTGCTGTTTAGGTTTTGGTCCCTTTTGTCTATGTGTAGTTTCTATCCTGCACTTCTGATGCGGCAAACTCTGTTCTAGTTTCTTTTATGCATTTCCGAAGTACCAAAAAAAAAAAAGAATCTACAATAATGTCTGTGTCAACTTATCACGACCTTAAACAAATTAAATACCAGTAAAATCATTACTAAGGCCATTTTATGGCATGAAACATGTATAAGCCAATGACAAATAGGGAGCACATATAGAGAACAGTAGAAACATAAGTTATACTGAAATTACGAGGAAGCTTAATAGCGCGCGGGGGGAGGACTATATATAAAAATATAATCTTTTTAAAACGGGTTATTCCAATGACCTCCTCTGAGGTTTGGATTAATTCCCTTTACAAACTATTTGGTAAATAAGGCCTAACGGTGTTAACTTTGATCGTGAATTGATGTTAATACCCTTCAATTCAAACTTTACTTTATTTTCTTTCTTGTTTGACTTTATATTACATAAAATTTTTGAAAGGAGTGAAAAAAAATAACTTAATTATTTACTTTTTTCTTGGAACTTTCTTTTCTTTGACTCAAAATTACTCCTATTATTTATTTTTTTAGTTCCCATGAGATATATTTTAACATTTTGATAATAAATATAAGAGTATCAGTAATCACCTAAGCCCACAGCTTGCATTGGTGGTTTTTTTTTATACATTTTTTAGGTTTTTTTTCTAGATCTAAAGCTCTCACTAGACTCCTTTTTCTTTTCTTCTTTTTTACATCATTTACCTAACCTCTCTCTCTCTCTCTCTCTCTCTCTCTCTCTCTCTCTCTCTCTCTCTCTCGCATTAGAGGTAATAATGGTCTAAAATAAATATGCACACCCTTTTAGGGGAAACAAGCATTTCGCAAAAAAAAAAAAAAAAACTATTAGCATGAATTTTTTTGGATAATTTTTTTTCCACCAATTCAAGGATCTCATTAAGAAAAAAAATAGTCTAATTTTTTACCAAAAAAAACTCATTAATACATTTTTTGCGTGCATAATACAAATGCAAGGTTCTCACAAATAATGGATAGTTGTCCCCAAAAAATGTATTTATGAGTCCTTTTTTTGGGTAAAAAATTAAACTATTATTTTTCTCAATGGGATCCTTGAATTGGTGTAAAAATATTATCCAATAAATTTCGTGCTAATAATTTATTTTGTGCGAAATTCTTGTTTTCCTAAAAGGATGTGCATATTTATCTTAGACCATTATTACCTCTAATGCAGAGAGAGAGAGAGAGAGAGAGAGAGAGAGAGAGAGAGAGAAAGAGAGAGAGAGTGAGGTTAGGTAAACTATGGAAAAAAGAAGAGAAGAAAAATGAGTCTAGTTAGAGCGTTAGATCTAAAAAAGAAAAAAAAACCTAAGACAAGTATAAAAAAAAAACCAATGCAAGCAGTGGGCTTAAGTGATTATTGATACTCTTATTTTTATTATCAAAATATTAAAATATATCTTATGGGAACTGAAAAATAAAAAATAATTTTGAGTCAAAGAAAATAAAGTTCCAAGAAAAAAAGTAAATAATTAAGTTATTTTTCACCAATTTCAAAATTTTTATGTAATATAAACTCAAACAATAAAGAAAATAAAGTAAAGTTTGAATTTAAGGGTATTATAGTCAATTCACCATCAAAGAGATTAACGAAAATAAAGTAAAGTTTGAATTTAAGGGCATTAATGTCAATTCACCATTAACTTTTCTTCAATATTTTAAAGAGATTAAACAACTAAAACAAATAATAAAACAAAAGAAAATAAATCAGGAGACAAGACACACGATATACGTGGAAAACTTTAGGGTCTGAATAACCCTAAGACAAAACCACGGCCTAGTCTATTATTTTCTATTAAAATCAAAAAGAGAGTTACATGGGAAATAGAATACCTCAAGCCTCACCCTTAAGCGTTACCTATTCTCACCAACTCATGATGCTCCCCGAGCTTCTTTCTGATTCAATAGTCTGCCACGAACCTCAAGTTCGATCTCCGGAATCAACCAGTTCCGAATGGACTCCTCGCCAATCTGGCCAACAACAACAAGGCACCAACGGATCACTAGATGAATGATGTGCTAAATGAACATGACAATAAAAAAACGTTCGGATAAATGCAGGATGCAAGAACGTTGAATTAGATTGTCACAAAATGCTCTGTATGAGTTGATTTGATTGTCAACTCATACAAAATAAATCTTTTTCCAAAAGATTGAGAAACGGATATTCCATAACTTAACCATGATGTAGGGGTCGGGAAAATAGTTCTCTATTTTTTTTTTAACAATTTAAAGCATTTTAAAACATGATTAATAGAAGATGAATACATAAAAATGCTATGTATGAAATGCCGTGATGATTTTACCTTTGTCAAATTCAAACGGCTTCACAGGGTCAAAAAGCCGAAGGCAAAGGAAGAAGCATCGCGGGAGAAACTACCCCCTATTCAACCTACCCATTACAATTGTTTTGAACAACCACGGAAAATGCCAAACCAAAATAACTAGCATATATAACCATATTAACAATGTAACTTTACACAAGGATCTCAAAAAGCCAAACAACTCAAAGTTGTGCCTGATATAACAGTTCAAAAAATATCTACAAATATACAAAAGTCAAAAGGGTAGTTAACTACAAATTTCCTATCTACAAGTTATTTAAGTAGCACATCCTAGAAAAAAAAAAAAACTCTCCATGTCACCATTCTACTCCTCGCCCTTTGAAAGGTGAAATAAATCATTAGCCAAGACTCATATGAATGAGCGATACATAAGCTAAACACTTTCCATGGACATTCTCAAATAGACATTTCAAATAAATAAACCATAGCTTTTCATAATCGAGAGAAATCGTAGCATATGAACATAGATTTATAATGCAAATCCCGCATATTCATTGTCATTTCAGACAACCAACTTGTTCATCTTAAATTTGGAAAATGATGGTTTGGCCACACAGGGAGGATTGAAGAGGATGTTGCACCCATTTCCAACACAATGAGCGTTTCTATTTCTAGCCCTGTTTCTCAAGGGCAGAAGTTTTCTATAGATAAGATTTCTAGATCTACTAGAATGGAGAAGGTTTTAGCATCCCTGGAGAGAGATAAATTCATTGTGCGATTCAAAAGTTGGAAAGGAGATTGAATAGATCATAAAGAGCGATTATAAAGATGAAACATTTTACAGAGCTTGGGGTTAAAGCTGTCAAATTGAAAAAAAGAGATAGGGAGGTTTCTTCTTTATCTTCTTTTGACATTCGCAACAGAATTCTTGTAGAGAATGCCTTGAATTTGGCTAAGGCATGATTTGAACAGAAAGATCCCGAGCGCTACACCATTATAGGTGTAGCGCTACCGAGTGAATAACTTCGGTTTTTAAACCATCTCGAGCGCTACACCATTTATGGTGTAGCGCTACCGTGAGACTATCTCCTGTTGGTTTCCTACTCGGATTAGGGTTTTCTGTA
>JAXBDA010004295.1:0-29675 GCA_036023075.1 Gaultheria prostrata | reverse complement strand
AAATCACCTTTTTTGTGTTTTGAAAATTTTCAGAAATTTTGAAAACGTTTTTATTAAACACAAAACATAAATAACTTACCAAACACATTTTTGTTTTTAGTTTTGAAAAAAATTGAAAACAAAAACATTAACAAATACCCCCTTAGGAATTACATTTTTATATTCCACCACTCATTTGGTATTCATTAACCTGACCTTACCAAATCTTCAATTATACTCCTCTTCGAAATCTATTTTTCCTTTAGTCCATAATTTACTTCCTTTTAAGAATCAATGTTCAACATGTGAACATTGAATTTCTCATTCTTCTCAATCTTTCTTCTCTTGTATATCTTTAACTTTCGGCCCTTTGAATTCCCCTTTCAATACTACTACTCTCGGCACAATAAACCCTCCAACTGCCACTCTCATTTCGTCGTCCTCTCGTACAGTAAACATCTTCTTCGATATCTATATACTTATATCTTTCATCATTTAATTTTTATAACTCTCTCTCGTGAATAATACCTCTCTTCCCACGGATTCTATTCTGAGAACTCAACCGTTAATGACCTTAAATCTCCTCACGATTCGTAGTGCGTTAAAAACTTCGGAAAAAGGTAGGATACTTAAACTTAACTTTTACTTTAGTTTTGTTGCTTACGTGATTTTAAATACGCTGTTATTGTTTCAAAAGGATGTGTTTTATATTAAGTACCTTATATTATCGGGAATTGAGTTGATACCGTAAGATAAGAATTTAAACGGCTCATATGTTGCAAAAACGAGTACGCATATCTCGCCGTCTGTCCTGTACGTTTTGGGACGTTTTGAGTCTGATGCACGAAAAACTTAAAACATAAAGGTTGTAGCTTACGAAATTTTTAGCAACTTTCATATAGAACTTATTCCGATCCGAGATACGTACAGAAAGATATGAATTTTTAAAGAAAGGTTTTTGTGCTGTTTCTGGACAGCTAGACCGAACTGTCTTCGGATCCGTTTTGACCTCATTTAAGATGACCCTTAGACTTTTCATAAAACATAAAAGTTGTTCATAATTGAATTCCCTATAATTCTGTTGAGTTTCAGAATTTTTGGAATTTGTTTGCCATTTTTAATATTTTACGTTGCGCCCTATTATTGTGAAGCTTACCACGTACGAATTATTTTGCGACATCGGGCTAAATTATCTGACTTGTGTGATATGTGGGCTTGCATTGAAGTGCAAATCATATTTCTGTCACATTTATTATTTGGGTAATTTTAATGGATGGATTATGTTAATTAATATCAAAACAAGATTGTGGGGTGGGACACGTCCGGTATGGGTTTTCAGCCATGCGCAGTTTATACTTTTAGGTAGGGGTGCACATACCTCGGACCGGGCCGGTTTGGACCGGGCTTATACTAGATACTAAAGAGACTTGTACATGCCCAAGCCCGGCCCATTAAGAATCGGGCTTTATTTTACATTCCCAAACCCAGTCCAATTAAAGTTTTATTTGCCATACCCGCCCAACAAGCTCATTTGTTTTTCTAAAGCGTGATATCACAAACATAAATAAATTAATTACAACGATCGCAAATTCGAATTCACAACCGGAAATACTTAAAGTTTTATGTTCTTACAATGCTATTAAAAAAACCCATAGAACATTATTGTTTGAATAATTAAATTCTCTCTCAAAAGGCAATAAAAGTGTTCAAAAAGTAGAATATATAATTTTATTATTATATTCGGGCCAGGCCGGGCTCGAGGCCTTGAGGATTTTTCCAAACTCATCCCATTAACTAATCGGGCATAAAATATCAACCCGGCCCAACCCTATAGGCCTAAATTTATATTCCAAACCCTAAAAAAATCGGGATGGGTTGGGTGGGCCACCGGGCCGGTATGCACCCCTACTTTTAGGTAGCTTTGCTGTGTGATCGGGCACAGGAAGTATACTGTGGGTGGGAATCGATGGCGGATAGAGATTGATCAATGGATGATCAATCGTGAGCCACGCAGTATGCTTTTAGGTAGCTTTGTTATGCTTTTAGGTAGCTTTGTTGTGTGATCGGACGCCAGAAGTATACTGTGGGTGGAAGCTTGTGACAAATAATGTGACTATTTGGGGAAAGAGAAGTATATATTGAAAGACGAAAAACATGACTGTGTTGAGGAACAATGTGATATTATGAGATTTGTCATTTTGTCATTTGTTAAATCTAGCATGTTTAGTATTACATGACATGTTATTACATCTCATTTTTATGTGCTTTTAATGCTAGTAACTGTTATATGAACATACTTTAGTAACGGGTAGTTTGGGTGTCCTATTGAGTGTAATTTTACCACTCACGGTGTACTTGTGTGACCCCTGGTGTCCCCAACGCCAAGTACTGAGGGAGATGAAGAGCCGCCTGCTGATTTCGGAGCGATGGAGCAAGAAGATAGATATGGTGTGGCAGAGCCGTGGCTCTACCAGTAGTTATTTAGTTAGATGGTTCTGTCTTTCTTTTTCAGTTGAACTTTAAACAAGTGTTTTAAATTTTCAGACAATGATTTGAGGTTAATTTATTTCGGTTGTAATAAATTAGTTACTTTTTAATTTACCGTTGGAGAATTCATATTTTGAGATTTAATAGAGTTTTGATTTTTAGAATAAATAAATGAAATTATTTATTAATGTACCCAATTTTCAGGGCGTTACATCAAATGCGTTTGAATTATTATGTGTTATTTCAATAGTTATATTTATTTTTAGCAGTACACCCGTGTTAGGCATGGATTAAAAATTGGAAAAATATAAAACTAATCAATGGACGTGATTTTGTTTTTGTTAAGCTATATCGTGCCACTTTGATAATAAAAAATATCCATGTATAAGATCATATTGACACTTAATATATGGAGCAACAAAGAAAGAGAGAGTCACAACGTCTCTCAATTCAATTCGGTAAAACATCCAGAATATTCAAAATTGACAAACCTTTCAACTTATTTATATTGCAACAAACCTGTGCTAAGCACGAGAGTTTAACAAAAGCATATCAATATCAAAGATAATAACGCACTTAAAAAAAGAATTATATTGCCTCATGACTCTTTGCCTCTCTCACGTCTGTGCTCTCAAAATATTCCCTAAAACAATACATATAGATCATACAAAACTAAAGTATGAGTTTTACCCCTTTTGCCTTCAATATTAATTTAAGATTCGTAATGTAACATAGGATATAATTATACGACTACCATGCTTATATTTTTTAAACAAATTGTGCAAAATATGAAAAGTAAGTGCTCCTATTTTTAATATTGTCAGAAAAAAGAGAAACTCATTACTTATATCTATAGGCAATACCACATGTTATACAATCTACAAAATGAGATTGTTTCAATGTTTTAGAAGTGTAACATGAAACATGAAATTTTTTCAAACTTAAACTTCAAATTACAATATGAAAAATTCTCATAAATTATTGAAAATCGAGAGTTTGTCTATTTGCTCCTTCGACGTTACGTGCTTCAGTCGCAAACGCAAGTCATGTGTCATAGAAGAAATTCTCCCTACAATGCACCCCATCCAAACATTGTACCGCAAATATTACAAAACGAAAATAACAAATGGTAAAATAGATGATTGTTGTTACGAAAAAACTCTTTGGAATTTTGCGAAATTTAACAACGATTAAAAGCCTGAATGAGCGATTAAAGGCTTCAATTCATTTACCCAAAAAAAGAAGAAGAAGAAGGAACTTCCTTCAAGAAGTACATTACAGATAAATAAAAAGATGAAGGAAAAATAAATAAATGTAAAAGATCAATAATAAAATGACAAAACATATACTCCCTCCGTCCCTTTTTAAGTGATCCATATGGGAATACGTGCAATTTCAAACCCCTAAAAAACATATTTCTCCATATAATTTTTTAATTTTTTTTACACCAAATTAAAATGCTCATTGAGTACTTTAATTTGGTGCAAAAAAAATTTAAAAACGTTTTAAGTGCCTTTTTTAACGTCCACAAAAATACACGTTTCCCAAGCGAATCACTTAAAAAGGGACGAAGGGAGTAGTTTTTTTTATCGGCAACATATATAGTTCCATACCATTTTTCTTTGATTTCGGTGCGTCTCCCATAGATCTATGAACGGGTCATAACCTAAACATAAAACAAAGAACTTATTAGTATACTCAACCAATTTAATCTATGATTTAAAAATCTTCTTGATTCGAGGGCAGTCCAAATAATTAATATTTACCAATACATGATAGAGAAAACAATTATGTCATTTCAACTGTTCGTAAATTGCATAAGAGCAGAAGGTTGAGGACCTACAAAAAATCACAAATCAAGCCGGTCCATCCCCAATTGAGAAACCTGTAGTACTGCTAGTACTATTCCATGCGGGAGATCTCAAACTCAGAACCTCTGGCTTTATGCAGTTTTCACTCCATATGATGAAATTGAACATAAATGAAACTCTGGTCCTGTATTACTGTGATAAAATTTGAAAATTCGATTCGAGTGTTGTGACGCACCGAAAAAGAAAAAGAAAAATAAAAAACTTAAACTTTTGAAGCCTCTGTAATGATGAATCTGTAGCAAAATCCAAATTATCCCAAAGCATTTGAATGAACTTCACATATTCTATTGTTCACACCCAAGACAACAGCAAAGGATCCATATAAATGAGAAATGAGAGATCCACACTGTAACACCAGTGATTGATTCAAAAACTTACCAGGACTTAATTGCATATGATCTCGTATACGGTACAGAGTACAGACACTTTGCACCTTCATCAAGCAACAAATTGAAATCTTGAAAAGTATCATTAGAGCAAGAGAACTCAAGCTGACATTCCTGAGACTCTGTATGGAGCATCAATTTATGAAAGCAAAATGACAGGAAATTCTGAAGTAAATATTTTGGTTCTTCACGTCGCTGTCTTCTACTTCTCTTTTCTCCCTTTTGTTTTCCCTCCACAACTCCATCATCCAAACACAGCCTCAGCATTTATAAGGCGAAGCTCACATATGGTTGACAAAATCCCCACTTAGGTCAATTTCAGAGTCTAAGTCAAACTCCAAGTCATCAGGATCCAGTGACCCTCCAGCAGCAGCTTGCCCTTCAGATTTGGATCCTTCGCTGGGGGTCTTCGCCTCTTGAATTATCCGCATTATTTCTTCGACACTCTGAAGGGGTTGGTCATGGCTGGATTCTCCGTAGTTTGATTTCTCTCCTTCAATTAGCTCCTTCGGCATGCCTTTCAGAAACCAAGGGTGTTCTTTTATCTCTGGGATGGTGATTCTCTTCAAGGAGGATTACAATCCGTCAGTCAGTTACACCGAAGGTGAGGTAATTAGAAACAAATCCAAAAGATGAAAACAAAAAGGAGAGAGATCTTTCCAGAACAGTTTTTGGAAAATTCATTTGGCTGGCGAAACAGAAAACTTTGTTTCTAAGGAATTTTTCAGGACTCATGTTTAAGACAACACTAATGCTCCGTTTGTTTAATGGTAAAAAAAAATTCAAGGAAATACCATGTAATATAATTTTTTATATTTTGAGTGTTTGGTGACAAAAATCCAATTCCAAGCCAAGATACAAAAGGCTAATCTCGGCTGTCAATTGTCCCCGAATGCTGGACCCATCTGTTTTACTGCAAATGAGCAATCAACGATGTGGATTTGATTCTGCACTTGTGCCAGGAGATTGCAAACTTGCGCATGAAATTGAAGGTCAAGTCATGGTTTCAGAAAATGATTCACGGAGACCTCAAGTTGGTTTCAGCCATTTGAAGTAAAACATTTTACTGTAAAATAATATTCCAACAATGTTGCACATGCAAACACTGGAAAATACCAAAGATATTTTTTACAGTAAATTTACGCTCACACAAACGGAGCCAAAAACAATGTTTTCACGATGAGTGTTTGTGTTACCAAAAACAATTTTTGCGAGAAGCGTTTTGGAAATTTGATTCCAAAACAGTGTAGGATAGGCTACACTACCCTACCTTACCACTAGTGATGTACTGATGTCTTTTGACCATCATAGATACCAGAACTCAGCTCACAATGCATAGAATTGCTTGTATTCAAGAAACCAATTAATGTTGCTAAAATCCATAGTTTGCAAAATTGCGAAAATAGTTTTAATGCAATGAATTGCTATCCTGAAATGAGTTGAGAAACAAAAGAAGGCTTATGTTACACTACTATTTAAAATGATCAGCAAGTCCTTTATCCAAGGTATACTGAACAGTTACTATGGACACACATACATAAATTATTCAGGGATCAATATTACCTTTGAGGGATTTGCAACAAAAATACGAGAAAGGAGCTGCCTACAGTCTGCTGACACACGTACATAATCGGGTATGGAATATTGAACACTCATTATTCTCTGATGAGAAAAAAAAAGCGAGTCAAGTTTGTAATGTATTAGGAAAGATTATCCAAAATCAATAATCAGAAGGTGATCATTGATCCCACAATAATAACATCATGGTGATGCAAACTTACCCCAATGGTCTTCCGGAAATTTCTAGGGTCCTCAGGATCCTCAAAAGGGTATGCTCCAACCAACATCACATACAGTGTCACACCACAAGACCAAACATCCGCAATCTGACACCGAAGAAACATCGGAAACAAAGAAAAGTAAAGGAAACGAAATGGCAAGTTGAATGGAAGATGCAGAAGTCTAGAACATAAGTTATACATAATGCAATACAAACAGGGGTCACTTTCAAAATACCTACACATAGTTTCCCAGCTTGAAATATCACATCTTTTGGCCGAGCAAAAAAAAAGTTCACATCTTTTAATTTTATTATTGTCGTTCCTGCATTAATAGGCTCACTTGAGCAATTTTTTCTTCAAGATGATGGATCAAATGGTTTTGTTTCTTTCCAATCTAGTGCAATGTTGCAGGATGACAATAACACGATAGGACAGTCAATTTATCTTCGTGAGGAAGTACAATGACTACATCCCAAAGAACTTCTTAGCCACATGTAATTATTTTAGCAAGTGCATTAAATACCTTCCCATCATACTCCTTTCGCGACAGGACCTCTGGGGCAATGTATGCTGGTGTTCCCACTGTTGATTTGGGTTGTGAATGCAACAAAGCTGACTGGAGCAAAATCAGATAACAAAGTAGGAAAATAAAAAACATGAAAGGCAGAAATATGTGCAAGAATCACGTTAAAACTTGTGAAGCACCACCAAAAACAAATGCTAAAACAAGCAGAAGAAATAATCCCGACTGGATCATTACTAACCTTAGAATAACCAAAGTCACAGATTTTCAGCCGTGGGGTTGGACTTCCATCCAAGAGAGTGTTTTCCAGTTTCAGGTCCCTGTGACAAATTTCCTACGAAAAAAAGAGAGAGATGATATAGGAAGAGGAACATTGCACACAAAGTTCAGAAAGACATGCTCCATGTTGTACCATCGAGTGACAGTAGCTAACTCCAGAAATTAGCTGCTGAAAGAAAAAGCGTGCCTGTTGTGAAAAGGAAGTTTCGTCAAACAAAAAATATTCAACAAAATGTTAGATGAATAAGCCTTTAAATGCAGCAAATTAAGATAAGTTAAAAAAAACAAACAAACAACCTATGCTGTTTATACCTCATCTTCACTAAATCGACCGGCACTGCATATTCTTGCAAAGAGCTCACCACCAGCTGCATATTCCATCACTATAGCTAAATGTGTTGGTGTCAACAATACCTGCAGAAAAGAGAGTATTCCTAATCCATGCTTTGTTATATTCCACTTCAAAGAAACGTGAGTTAAGCTCTTGGGTAAAACCAATAAGTATAGATCAATACTACCCTGTAACTTTCCATTAACTACCCTATAACTTTCCATTAGTTTTTGCATAAATATCACAGTTTCTAGACAACAGCTTATTAAGATGCGACCATGACAAACGCTGTTATCCTGAGTTGTTGTCTAGGAGCCTCATCCCACAACTGAATTGAGCAAGTAAGCACCCTGAGGACATTTATTTGACAATGCAGTCTAAGCCTAATATGGGCCACATGGAGATCTGCTTTCACATACTAAACAATTAAAAAGATTTATGGTGAGTGTAGAAAAATCCAAAGGCAACTTCCACATGCAATCAAAGAAAAATTGTGAACTAGTGGCAGAGGTCATTCCTATACAACAGAAATCATAGCTGGTCATATAAGAAGAGGATTGTTCTAAACGTAAACAAGAATCATTTTAGAAACCCCACTATTCACACAAACAACGTAGTGATATACAAATTAGATGCTTACCTCCTTGAACCTGACAATGTTGGGATGCCTTAATGATCTGTGATTTATGATTTCCCTCTGAACATTTTCATCAATCTGAAAACAACAAGACCGATAATAATTATTATTATCTCCCTAGAAGGTGAGGCCACAACTGGATCCACATCTAGGAATGTGAAAAATAAATAAAGATAGGATAAGTTTCTGCTTAAGACACACACAAAAAAAAAGCCCCTTGGGTCACTTAAATTGGAACACAACACTAACTCCCTAAGGAAACGGCAAAGAAACTGAGGCAAATGATGGTGAAACCTTAACAGACCTGAATTGCATCATAGCTGCAGCCCTACCAAATAAAGTTAGAAAAAGCAAATATCTGTACATGTTAGAGCTTGTCCCACATTGGTTAATTATAACCTCCAAAGCTAATATATGAGTCTGGACGGCCTCTCCACTGATTGCCAATTGGTTTTAAGTTGGATGCTTTAACATGGTATCAGAGCTAAGCCTTTGGAGGCTTTTGGACAAGACTCTGTTAATTGGTTGTCCCGTTGTTTATGCCTTAAGTGCACCTTGTTTCGGTGTTTGTTGAGATCCCTATGTTAAGGATCCGTTGTATATCTCTCCATGTGTGGGTAAGGGGTCACACGTGAGGGAGAGTGTAAGAGCTTGCCCCACATTGGTTAATTATAACCTCCAAAGCTAGTATATGAGCCTCGGCGGCCTCTCCAATCAATGCCGATTGGTTTTGAGTTGGATGCTTTAACAGTACATTATGTAGAGCAAAAATGCTAGATTAGGCAGGCATGTATGAAACGGATATCAACTCTCTTCTTTTTTTCCCCTATCACATTTATATGAAAGGAACTTCCAAGATTCTCAGAAGAGCAGTCTACTCTCTATTGCAAACAATAAGGGGCTGGATACACTATAGATGGAAAGTTTGGGTGTCTTTATCAACAGCAGAAGTTTCGCTTGGGGCATCAATGTAGGTTCCACTGCACCTTCATAAAAAAGAGTGAAAAGATCTGAAGGAAAATAATAACAAGTATTTTATGTTGGACATCTACCAATCCAAAACACAAGTGGTCCGCTACGTGCACCTGCCTATTTTACCAAAACAGCAGTTATCCACAACTTCCAACAAAAAGGCTACCCATAACAAGGATAAACTTTTAGACCTTTACCCTCCGTTGATCATGGCTTTGTGGATGTAACTGCAGATGGAGAAGAAAATGACAAGAAGTTAATGAAGAGAAGAAGCTAAAATTGTTGCTTTGGATTCCATGATCCAAATGCTGGAAACCTTCTCCCATTTCTGTTACCCGTGAGGCCGTGATAGTATTTCAACCGGATTATGACTCCCACAGGCTTTAGTAGTCTCTACCCAACTTATGAATTTACAATCCCATGGACTAAAAAAAAGGGTTATCAGGGCCTGAATGCAAAAAGATGTAGGAATCCGTCCCCTCTCTCTCCCTCTAAACTTGCTTGCCATTCTCTTAAGTGTCCTAGTGCTTTCGGCTGGGGGGGTGGGGGGCTGCCATCTCCGCCTCCGGCTCCCTATCTCCACTTGCTTCACCTCCACCCCATCACCAAACCCTCTCCAATGTTGGCCACCGTCATGATGGCATCAGACAGGCGACATCGCCTTCCGTTATATTTGTCAGATCCAGAAAAAAATGGCTGCAAATCCGATCATTTATCGTTTATGTTTGGTCATTTTTCTCCTCCCTCTAGGGGGTGTTTGTGGCTTTAATTCATGCTTTACTTCCCTTGATTTGAGCTTCGAATTCTCTGGATTCCTTATTACCTAACCTTTGAATTTCACAACCCCTGGACTTGATTTCGGTCCACTTTTGGGTATGTGTTAATAGAGCATGAAGCTCATGTCTGATGGTGATTCTGACCCCTTTCAGTCTTTGCGATGAAATCTCATAAGTGTCCCTAGGCTCTTATGAAATGAATTTTCATATGATCAAAAAACAGGGCCTGAATGCTGACCAACATAATTTTTCTCTTTTCAGAAAAACATTCCAAAGTCCAAATTAGCTTTTCCAAAGTTCCCCTCAAGCATTGAAATTACTTCCGGTCAAAAAACATATGGAAAACAAACAAACCTCAAGACGGGGACGCCCAAAATGGAAGAATCACAAATCGGACCGAAACCACATTCCATTTCGGCAAAAAAAAAATTCAACTGATAAGCAAATCCATCTCAAAATTCTAATTGTATGATACAAACGTATATTTATAAGCATGAGCGAACAAATAGATATAGATGCAGCAAATTTTCTCATGATGCAGTTTACTCGTCAATGACTTGGTTGACTAGAAAATTACCTTCTTTCCTCTTTCAATATATTTGACAGCAAGAAGCTCCTTTGACTTCTTATCCCTCACCAATCTCGCAACTCCAAAATTGCCAGAACCTAGTTCTTTCAATGGCTCATACTTTTCCTCCATCCCAATACACCCCCGCAAAAGAAAACCAAAAAATTTCCAAACTTCCTTCAGAATCCACCAAAGAGAACCAAAAACCCAGATGAAGAAACACACAGAAGAGAGAGAGAGAGAGAGATTATTTTAATAAAACTCCAAGACCACCTCACCAAACTGGGAAAACTGAGTTTTTGGGCCAAGTCCAAATCAAAGATTTTAAAAATCTTGAGCGAAGCTACGGATACAAACCCAAGGCATACAGAAAATGTACGACGTATTGCGGGGTTCACTTTTGGATTTTATAGGAATGATTCAAATGTTTACTAACTGTAAAAAAAAATTTGAATGCCTCTGTGAAAAATCAGGTCAAGTTGAATATAGTAGGTGATTGATCTAATATTACCATATTTTATTCAAAATTTAGGGATTTGAATTTTGAATGAAACATAATAATAATATTGGATCAATTATTTACGCATATTCAATTGAGCTGATTTTTTACAAAAACATTCAAAAAACTATTTTCAAATTAATAAACGATTTAGATAATTTATGTGAGATTCAAAAGTTGGCCCCATAAAATGGTGCATTTTTTGTACTTTTTTCTGTACACGTAGTTGATAAATGAATGCTGTAGTGATGCATGTTAGAGGACACGTAGCTTCTGAGGGTCGGCCTTGTGATTCTGACACTTCAAAATTAAGGTTTGATTTCCTCCTTGCAGTTACTGACAAATATTAATGTCATCCTTTTCCGTCAAATGAGTGACGGGAATTGTTGTCGAGGCGCCTAACGTTTGTTATGTGGATTCTTATGTTGAGCCTTATTATCGCCAAATACCATAATGTAGCGCTAAAGGCATCGCAAACAGTTTCAGTAAATTTTAAGTAAAAAATATCAGTGAATAATGCATATTTTTTTCACTTTACTATCCTCTTTATAATCCCCTCTTCTCATCTTAAATATACTAGTAAATATTATGGGGTGTTTGGCCGACCCATTATCTCCTTTTCAATTTCTCATTTTCTAATTCTACGTGTTTGAGAGACAAAATTCAGAACTCATTCTCCCAAAACTCATTCTCAAAATTTGACATTAGAGATGAGAAGCCAAAAGTAGGCTGGGAGGAGCTTTTTAACTTCTCATTTTTCACTTTTCCCATTTTGATTAACAAAACGACCTACGAAATGTATTCTGCACATATTTCCCAAACACTACTCCTGGTACAAAATACATTCTGCGCATTTCTCTCAAACACTCCAACCAGATTCAAAATATATTTCTGATCATAATCCAAAAAGCCAAAAAATTGGAAATGAAAAACTAAAAAATGAGGCTCTCAAACACTCCCTTACTATTGAGAGAAGAAGGAATGTTTTAGGTGTGGGGCACGTGGAAGAGAGAGAGAGAGAGAGAGTTAGTTGAAGTGGGAAATGATGGGTCAGAGGAGCGAGAAATTGTTTTTTAAACGTATACCTTTTGCACAGCAGGAGTGTTACATACACATAAAATTAATCTAGAAAGTATCCAAAATTCGAAAATGAGTGGCTCAGATTCACTTGGAATCAATCTGAGCCACTCATTTTTTGAATTCTGGGTAAGTTTTCTTGGTACCTATAATTTTCCTTTGCACAGTGCCTTGCCCAAACTTGGGGCCTGTGGAGAGTGGCTGTTCACACAAATAAAATGGAGAGCTATATACCTAGGCTGGCAGGCTGCTGCAGTGGTTTTTAGTTGATATGGCTCTCTATTATACCTAAAAACATGCAATACCTAGAGTCTTGGGGCTACCCTAAATTGCCCAAATCCCTAATACTTAATTACTAATAAAACCATGATTCCCCTCTGAAAATTCCCCAACCTCAAACCCCTAAACCCGAAAGCTTGATTTCCCTCCCAAATTCCCCTTTATAACATGAAATTGGAATTTGGAGTATGACTAGTTTTGAATGTACACGGAGAGTTTGCAAATTTGTGCAAGGAGTACCAAGAACCCGCTAATTATAGATTGTATTTTGCATTATTGCTGTGAATTGTGGATTTTGGATTGTGGCCATAATATTAAACAAGCAGCCAAAAAATCACTAAAAAAAAATTTGAGATTGGATCATAATTTTTTACTTTTTCAATTCATGTTGTCGAAAAGCACCAATAATTCACAAAAAAATTAACGCAAAACTAACAAATGCCAAAAAAAAATACTCCAATAAAGAACAAAAAAAGCCAACTGACCGATTTAGCCAAAAACACCCCTTATATGGCTCTTTGAACAACTATAATACTCCATTGAATTCGTCCAAATCCCTTTTTCCCTCTTACTCGAAGACATGGAAAATAAGATAGTCATGACAACTCGCTCAAAAAAAAAAAAAAAAAAAAAAAGATGGTCATGCCAACTATTGCATTCATTTGGACGAATTAGTCATGCCAACTCGATCAAAACAAATAGGTAATGAAATCAACATCACGCTAATATCTAATCCAACCACTATGGAAATACCTAATTCAGCGACTTTTTTTAACAGCAAAGAAGAGGTTTTATTATTGTTAAAAGAAAATACCAAGATTAAAGGGACGACAAGTGTATGGCGTCATTACATCGAAAAGATAGCATCCCAACAAGGTTGAAATCCTATCCTCGTGACATTCATACACCACTCAAGCCCCAAAAAGGTCGCAAAATTACAGTAATTCTTTTATTTAGCATGGTGACAAGTTTTGTCACCATTTTTTTAGCATGGTGACATTTTTAATCTACCGATTTCGAAATCCCGCACTTCGAAGTTTAAGATAAATTTAAAATTCAAATTTCTTACTAATTACTAAATCCACCATAAGAATACGTGCATTTTAAAATAGGGTTCTCCGGTTATAGCCGCGCCAGTGAGAGGAATACTAGTGGGTTTGTCAGTGAGGGTAGGGCAGAGAGTGAGATGGAAGGGGGGAGAGAGAGAGAGATCAGGTGAGTGGGAGGAGAGTGTGTAAACTTTTAATTTCTAATCTCAGCCCTTGGATTTAAGGGTTGAGATGGAGTGTTTTTTTTTTTGTGTGTTTTTTTACATGTAAGGCCCCTATATATACATAAAATTGAAGTGCTGCAAAAAAGTAAGAAAATATTCTATGAAAATATTTTTTTTACGTCCAAAAAAATACATATTTTCCAAACATGACACTTAAAAAGGGACGGAGGGAATATTTAAGAGTTATTTACCGGGACACCCCCTGTAAGTTAATGTTTTTCACCGAACACCCCCTTGCAAGAAAAAAACCTACGACGAACCCCTCTAACTTCCAAATTTTACCCCAAGACCCCCTTTGTTAGCCTTCCGTCTCGAAACTCAAAGTTCGGGGTCATGTTTGGATGATCCAACCCATTCAAATTCTATAAAACATGTTTTTATGGGTACTCGCAAGAAGTTAGCTAAAAATATGATCGGGAAGTGCTTGATCCAAAGAGTTTTTCATAAATACATAATTGTTTGGATCAAGCACTTAGCGATCATATTTTGAGTCGATTTCTTGGTAGTACCCTTACAAATATGTTTTAAACAAATTAAATGGTTTGGATCATCGAAACATGACCCCGAATCTTTGAATTTCGAGATGGAAGGCTAACAGAGGAGGTCTTGGGAGTAAAATTTGGAAGTTAGAGGGGGTTCGTTGTAGGTTTTTTACTTGCAGGGGGTGTCCGGTAAAAAACGTTAACTTACAGGGGGTGTCCCGGTAAATAACCCAATATTTAATTGAAGCTCTCCTTCCTTTTACAAGTTCGTCATTAGGCCACCACCATCCTAATCTAACGAAACAGCCCCAACGAACAAACACCCTCAGCTATGATTCTTTTAGCTCTTTGATTGATCTATTCACTTCGTCTATGACTCTACTACCATGGAACTCAAATAGAGAACCCCAGTCAATGAACAATTAAAAAAAGTGATACATAAAATCTTCCTGTAACAATAATCAAACACGATACTTATATTTGCGTGAGCCTTCCCTATTTTATGGAGTTAAGTGAACGCTGGAAAAACCAGTCTTCATCCACTCAATTGTATTACAACTCAAAATCCTCAACCAGAATCAATGCGATTTACAAGAAACACAAAGTGATAAAGAAAGTAGTCACACTGACTCATAAATAGGAGTAAAAGAATGCTTTAACAAAAGAATTACTCCATAAGATTGACTCACACTCTCACACTAGTGCATACAAGTATACTTATGAGGATCCACTTTCCTTAATCAGCAGCCATTCAACAAGAAAAGCAACTGAGCAAACCACCTCAAAAATCTTTTTTAGAAATGCTAAAATCAACCCAATGCTATTTGCCAAGGCTAAAAAGTGCATACAAGTATGGAAGTTTGTATTGAAATACTGAAATATTTGTCATATACTTATATCAGACCATATATTTATTATGGACGTTTCCCTAAAGACAGCCCAGCTTCTAATTCCATTTTGGGTGCATACCATGAGGCTCAATCCTAATGCCACAGAGGATGTAAAAGTTCAATTATTCTCATCTGCAAAGACAGGCATTGACATAATTTCTACTCAGACACCAAACACTTCTACAAAAGGCATTGCAATTGATCTCCTCTGGGGAAAAAAAGAAGAAGAGAAATTCTCCCACAAAAACGAGGAAATATCCCATTTTCACATTGTCAGAGAGATGCTAGTAAAAACCCTATTCCTAAAAAATGAAAAGCACAAATGCCTTCAAGACAAAACTTGTTAGGTAGCAATCTCATCAACCTCGGAATGAAAAACAAAACTTGGAAATGTTGTGGTTATATCCCTGCATTTCAGGAAACAAAAATTTGGTCTAATGTGCAGTATTTGAAATGATATACGAGGAAGTGGAAGAAAACGAAGCTGCCAACCATACCTCAGATACGGAAGTGTCATTATCTTCAACAACGAAGGGTTTCGACTCACAAAATTCTGCCACTCGGATTTATCTATCTTTCCATCCTGGCGCAAATCTGCTTCCAAAAATGTCTGCAGACAAAAGTAAAAAGCCAACCCAGTATCAGAAGATAATATCACAACTTCTTCTGTTTAGAAAACTGAAATTAAAGACAACTACTTCTTCTGTTTAGAAAACGACGTAAACAAAGAATTCAGATCTTTTGCCAAAACTGCAGCATTACATGCACCATTCCCACTCTTGAAGTTATGTTTCCCTTAAAATACAAACCAACTCAAACAAATAACAGGCGATGTCACTTCTGATGTTATAAAGTAACCAGTTCAATGCCAAAGCAAGGATAAAACCTATGGTTATGGACTGAAAGCCATCGTAGAAAGAAATGAAAAAAAAAATTCCGAACTTTATTGAGAGAGAGAGAGAGAGAGAGAGAGAGGATTCCTTGCTCCTCATTCCATGCTATTGCAAAATCAGCAAAAACTGACCTTATCAAGTATAATCTCAATGGTCTCATCCGCCAGCTTCATTTCAGACTCGCACAGGAGTGCAATTAACATTTGCTTGACCTGTGACAAGACTTACACAATTAGTATGCCAGCATGGAGGTTTGAATAGCATATAATAGTCTTGAGCATGTGTATTATGGAAATACATATCTTGGACTACAATCTGACAAAGAGGCAATAATAACTTTGTCAGATGAAGTTTCTTAACATTGATAAAGAAGAACTCCGTCGGCACTCAGAAGTACAGAAATCATCTGAAGAAGGAAAGGACAAAAGATAGAAAATGGCTGATGATGTTTAGTCCGGAAAATGAGGAACAGTGTTTCTACTTTTGTTGATCTGACGTCAATGTGATGCAAAAAGTAGAAGTTGCAAGGACGGTGAAGCTGAAGTCAAGAAAAATGTTTCTAGCTTCTTTCAAGAAGTTACAATCAATTGATTTATTTCTGAAACTAATGAAAGTATACTGGCTAACCCACATGTCCATATAGAGAGAAAGAGAGGATATAATAACCAAGCCTTTGTTTTTTCCTGATCAGCAATATAACAACGAAGTTGATCTATAGTAAGTTGAAAAGGTGGACAAAACAGGACTCTGTGCGCTCAAGTAGTACGGTGAAATTATGTCCCAATTTATAGTCTACACAAAAGTTATCAATCTCGTAATGGATGGCGTACCGTTTTGTTATTGGTATAGTACGTACTACGTACCAGTACCGGTATTTTGGTATACCATATCGAATTTTCGCTACAAGTGATATTTATTAATAACCTATAGAAATTTTATATGCTTTAATAGATGTGGTTATACCAATTAATTAAAAAAAAAAATAGTATCGAATTGCATATACTTCCTAGTCAACTTTTTTTAAATTGGATTCTTCTGGTAAAAAAAAAAAACTCCTCTGAAGTATCTACTTCTACTGCACTAAGAGGTTGGATTCTTCTGGTAAAAAAAAAACTCCTTTGAAGTATCTACTTCTACTGCACTAAGGGGGTGTTTCACTAAGAGAGTTTTTTGGCTTTTTGGCTTTTCACGGCTTTTTTATGTAATGTATTGTGGGAGAGTGACTGCCTTGGTTTTAGGAATAAGTTGGCTTTTTGGCTTTTTTGAGTTAGTGGAATGGGGCCTAACTTTATGTGTGTACGTGGGACAGAAGCTCCATAGTAATTGTCTCGAGAGACCCAACACCTCACACCACCTCTTAACTTTTTCTTGGTCGTACAAAAAAACAAAAAAGAAGAATAGGTACAGTGATCATAGTCCTGCCTCCTGAGCCCCTTCATTCCCAATTCCATCTTCTCTCTCCTCTTTCTTTCTTTTGAAACACCATTTTTACCAATGAAGGTCCCCCACTGTCTTTACCCTTTAACAGTTTGTAGCTATATATCACTCTAGACCATAAAACCTGCGCTTTTTGAGTTGGGAATCCAAAAAGATCTGCATTTTTGTGTTCAGAAAAATACATGAATATCTCAGTTTTTGTCACGGTCCAAAAAATGACCGGAACAGGCCCGAACCACCGAGATAGTGGGCCGGTATGGAATGTAGAGCTGAGTATCTTCCTCCAGTATGGTACATCTCGGCCGGTACGGAACGTAGAGCTTAGTATCTCATTTTTCCTTCCGGTACGGTACATCTCAGCCGGTACCGGCTGGTATAAGAGATTCATAAGTTCGGTCCGCACTGCAGTTTATGTTAGCTCTAAAAGCACACCAAGCAATATGCATTTTACAAGGAGACAAATATTGGAATACTGGTAATCATTGTTTTAGTGCACTTAGAACTGATAAAAGCACCAAAATACCTCGTGCCTTTCGATAAATCCGGTGCCGTCCAAATCATAGAGCTTAAAGGAAACTGTCATGTGAAGCGATCTTGAATTAAAAATAAATCTACAGCACTGCAAACATAGTAATGTAATCTAATGGAAATGTACTAAATCTTTTTAACTCACAGTCAATTTTGTCTTCTTCTGGGGCATTTGGGTGGAAGACATCGAGTGATCTGACAAAATCACCAAAATCAATGACTCCCTTTCGCTTAACATCAAATAGATCAAAGATCTGCAACCGAAAAGTTTCCATCTTTCAAAACAAGAACTTGAGTCTCAAAATGAACGTAGCTGTTTATGTTATAGACTTATAACTGAAGCTTTTTAAGTGCAGACTGCAGAGAACTACAACTGCAATTTTACACACGGAAACATAAAGAACTCAGGTGCTCTGGTATAACATCAGGTCTTCTATTTCATTAATTGAAGCACAGAGAGAATCTGCAACTGGGTGGGTTGTTATGCTGCATACCCTCAACTAGCAAGAAGAAGAGAAATATCCAAATTGGGTTTGTTGTTAGGTTGCATACCCTCAAAACTCTGACAAGTATAAAAGATCATCTCTATAATACGCACCATAGTAGAAACCCATGTCGGTTATGAAGACTCCTGATCTCTCTAGAAATTATGATCACAAGGCAAGAGCAAAATCCCACAAGGCAAGGCAAGAGCAAAATCTCTCTAGAAATTACTCTCCCTTCCTCTTTCTCTCTCTAACCCCTCTTTCTCTACCTATTCATTTTTCTTGCTAGGGCTTCGGGGGGGGGGGCTACCCTCCTCACCCCGGCCTTCTCCAGATCTTCCCCTCTCTTCCTCCCTTTCCCTACCTTTCTCCCTCCTCCACTTCCCCTTCCATTTCTTCCTCATCCGCAGCTTCGGATTCCGGCCAGGGCAGCACTGCTGGGTGCGGCTCTTCTCTGCCTAACGGCTCATCGGTACGGCTGCCGTCCACGCCGCGGTTCTTTGCTGAAAGAGCGTGGTTTCCGGCCTAACGGCCAGTGGTGGTGGTTCTGCGTTTTGGCAGTTGATCTTAGTGGTGGGATGTGTGGTGTGCGGATCTATGGTGGCGGCTTCTCGTGGGTGGTGGTTCGACGGCTGCGGTTCGTCATTTGGGCTTCTGCTGCGGCTTCATCTCCTCTTGATCTGACCTCGGTTTTCTGATTTGTGTGACCACCTACGTCGGCGGTGGCTCCGGATGCTCGAGGTTGGTGGTGGCGGCTGAAGCTTGGTGATAGGGTTTTTTTATTTCGGCTTTACTGTTTTATTTGGGTTGCCCTTTGGGCTAGACCTTGGTGTATGTGCTGATTGATGTATTTGGTTTGGCTCTTTTCTGGGCCAAGGCCATTAGGTGTTTGGGCTTCGGCCTTTGGGTGTTTCTGGGTTGGCTTCTTTAACCTAGGATTTGGCGTTGGGGTCTGATGTGGTACTGTGTAACCCTTCTTCCCTTTTAATCTTTGTATTCGTTCGAGATTAATAAAGTTATTTGTTGTTCAAAAAAAAAATCCCACTCTAAGTGAATAAACTAGATAATATTTTTTCATGAGTAGACGCGGTGATTTTCTTATTAATGGTTCAAACCGGCAAGACACTCCAGCACACTACAATCACAACAAGTCAAAACAAAATGCTAAGAGCACCATACCCTGTTTGCAAAAAGATTCTCCTTCTTTCTATTCTTGAATAAAGCCAACTGAAACTCTTCCTGCAGATCCCAAAGAAAAATCCGGTACCGCATTGAAACAGTTTTCCACAAACAAAAAAAAAACTCTGAACAAATTTTCGGAGCAATGATATCATAATGACAAAATGCATTAAAGTTACACCTACGTAAGTTGTAACTTGGAAACTAATTTTTAGGAATATGAGGCTCGAACAAGAAGCATTATCATGATGCCAATCATACAAGGGAACTCCGGTGAAACTTAGGGATATGTCAGTGGGCACTATGTGTGCACTCCCCTTCAGTTTTTCCTTTTTCTATTGTCATTCAAAGCTTTCTCAAAATATAAACGACCAACCATATGTACTTCCCTATGTTCACATGCATTTCAATATCAGCGACAATGTTCAGCTTTAATCAATAGTATTATGCCACAAGAAATATGCAATTCCATGTTTTTTAAATGCATCACCATCACTGAGAGAGACCATATAATACTAGTTGGACTAATAGTGACTTAGCGTTGGAATGGTAATCTGCAGACTCTCCAAAATTACATGTGCTGAGAGTGCTAATAACCACTGCCTTGTCCACATATACATTAAGATGGACAAAGCACTCCCAAATATTACCAATGATGTTCGCTTCCGTTAAGTTATCAGTTTGTCCCAAAAGCTTAAGCTGTTAAGAAATTGGCCCAACAATGAAGTACATCATGCTATCTAACACCCTCCCTCACATGCAACCCCATCTTGCACATGGAAATGCAAATTATTATTGATAGAACAAAACAGAATTCGAAGGGGAGAAGCAGAATGCAAACGGGGAACAAATGCAAAAAGAGAGACTTGAACCCAACACATCTCACAAACAGAGCTCTAATACCATGTAAGTTACCAATTGTCCCAAAAGCTCAAGCTGTTAGGAAATTGGCCCAACAATATATATATCAAGCTATCTAAGAGCTTGGGACAGGAACATCGGTGAAAAAAGAAATAAGATATTGGTGGAAATTTGTACTGGTGGACATTACCTTATTTATTAGTCCATCGTCAACAACGGAACTGCTGATGCTCTTAAATAGCTCAAATAATGCTTCAACTTCACTAACACTAACTGAAAGAACAGAAAATGGAGAGAAAAAACACAAGGTTTAGTAAACAAGATGAACGCCAAAATGGGTATAATCAAAAAGGGATAAAATATAGCCTGAGGGTAGCCAATGAAGGAGACAGCACAAGCTACTTGAGACGGGCAATAACGTGAACATTCAAGTTGAATATAAACACCTATCATTGGTATTATTACAAATCTAAAATGAAAGTAATTATTCATTTAGACAATGACAGAATGCTTGACTTGACTTACATACCTGAAATAACATAGATTCCCCCACACCACCACTAAAACCATATAAGAGAAAACTAAATTACGACGAACTCCAACGTGGTTTACATTTACTACACCATGCCATCCCTGCCACCGCATGTTGATTAGGGAAGTTATATTAGATTCCCTTATCTCATCATTTTCTTGCAAAACTTCCAATGCATTACTCAACGAACCACAACAAACAACACTAATTGCCAAAGAAAAACCCTCAACTTTGTCCAATGAAGCAGAGGTATGGGTGCGGGATACGGCGAAAACCTTGAAAAGTAGGGAAGGGGTGCGGCCGGGTACCCCAAATTTTCTTTATATATGTTTTACCATTCTGCTTGCTTCATTAGGTATAACAAGAATAAATTAATTTTACCAACATTAGCAAGATGATAGGAGGAAAATGTGAGGAAAACATGTAGAAATAGGAGGAGAGAAATGAGAAAAAAGGGAAAGAGGTAACAAGAAATAGGGAGAGAGAGGTGCAGAAACAGAGCCCAAAAAAGTAAACCAAGAACAGCTAAAGTTGCTGGATACTTCCCCGCAGAAGTCGCTGAAGGAGGAGAGAATCGTCGGATTTTCAATTGCTGGACTTGAGAGAAATCACTGGTCTCATCTTCCTTCGTATGAAGAAGACAATAACTGATGCAGGTTTGTATCTACACCTAGATCAGGATCTGAACGTGCTATCCCCTTTTTTCAAATGATAAATTACAGTTGAGCCCCACAGTATATGTAGCAATTCTTGAACCCTTGAACTTTCAAAAGATAACAAATACACCCATATGTGCCAAGAAAGTACCCATTTGCGTACCCAAGTTGTACCACTGCTTTACCCAATAACCAAAATGTACCATGTTCATTTTCGGATTACCTGGCGCGTATTTTGCTGTACCGGGGCCGTACGCGTACCCGGTACATGTACGACATGATTTTCGGAGTACCTATGCTTCATAGACCTTGCCAAATACCAACTCAATCATTAAATAACTCATCCAACACAATTACCGAACAACCACAACCATTTCTAAACATCAGAACAAACATCACAAAACAATTACAGCACCCATGATAAAATCATGTTCACAACCAATATCACCACTACACAGGAGCCTTCCTTGGCAGCACCTCCTCTCTTGGAAAAACCTAGCACCATTGCTACCTCATTCAGCTACCACTCGTTATTAATGCTCCAATCTATACTTTTATCCTGTTTAACCCCCTATGACCACAATCCAAATCATCCCAAGCGAAGATGCCCCCGAGGCATGAAGAAGGCACCGATAGGACCTCAGCTCTTAGAAGAATTGGGGGCCAGTGTAGAAGTCGTAGGCAAAGGAGGCCATTAAAGCCAAGGAAAACTGATATGGCAATGTTTATCCAATGTGTAAATAGAGATGTTAGGCTGGTTAGGTTTTGATTTTACAGGAAGCGTCAAAGACGCTGCTGCAAAAACTTTTTCATCTACACGTGTGTGTATGTATGTATGTATATATACAATATGTAAAGAGAGCACAGAGATATAAATAACAATAATAAGAAAGTTTACTGAGGCATTATGTCATTGGTGATTAATTTGTTTTCTTTTATTTTTTTGAATAGTAAGCAAATATTTGGCTATGGATTCATTAAGAGCACAGGTAAATTGTATATCTCATGAAACGTCTAGAATGACAGAGGAAATCTTTAACTAACAAAAGGTTCAATTGCGGTTTATGGGGTAATCTGTTGCGTGATTGAAAACTTGAAAGAGGCAAGGGTCATTACCCAAACCAAGGGGGTTCACCGTAAGAAATTCATATAGCAAGGGAGGTCTACGTATTTTACCCAAACAGTAAACAACAAACAGCAACGACTTTGACATTCTAAGTAGAAAAGAAAAAAATTGAACAACTTACAAGCTGTTTGTGAAGCCAGAGTTACTGGGTCCTCATGTCCAGGAAACTGCTTTCTTGCCGTAGACTGAAAACAGCCCATTTACGAAGGGAAAGGAAGAAGCACACCACTAGACAAGCGCCTAGGCTTCACTACAATATATCATCAAAATCATCTTAACCTTGCAAATTACCAATCAAATCCAAAAACCACCATGCAAATAATCAGTAATCGCGCACATGTTCACGGAGCTTCCAAATCACAATGGGGCAATCCATGAGTATATTAGCGAGAGAGGTCAACTATTTTTTTTTTTTGAAAGGTGAGAGAGAGGTCAACTATTTTTTTTTTTGAAAGGTGAGAAAGAGGTCAACTATTTTTTTTTTTTTGAAAGGTGAGAGAGAGGTCAACTATAATGTATTTTTTGCAGTATCCATATTAGCCGTTGTAGCACACCTAAATGGAACGCTTGAGAGAGGTCAACTATAACGCAAATATACAGTGATACATGTATTTTTGCTTTTATAATTGATCCCAATGACTTATTATATTTTGAAAATAATACACGATAGCCTTATTAGTAACACTACCAACTCTCAAAAAGAAGAAAAAACTTGAGGATCCTATGCATTTTAAATGAGTTAGGGCAACTTAAAGAATTTTTTGCAGTATCAAAATTACAAAATTTAGCTCCAAACTATTACTAAAAATCTTTGTAAGAAATTAAAGTGCTCATGTACCTTAATCCTCCACCCACGTCGCCTAGAGCTTAGGCGGGGACTATAGGTGCCGCCTAGTCGGCTGACAACCGCCCAACGCTTAAACAGGACTAGTCGGCTGCCTAATCTGGACTACTGCCTAATGCCTAAACAAGACTAGTCGGCACAGGGACTTTTAGAACACTGCCCAAACAACAACAATTTTTCTTTTAATTTGTCCTTCAACTATCAATTGAACTTCTTTAACCCCTCAACTATTCAATTGATTTCAGTGTAATTTAATCATGGACGCCATTAACAATCTGAATCCGTTAACTATTTGGACGCCATTTACACTCATATAAATCGTATCTCGAACTATATTGATCCCAACTTGAAGCGCTGATTATGCTAACCGAAATTGATAGGTCTCCAAATATATTCTGTTTCAAAAAATAATCTATTGCTTGGATAACTATCGACATTCGATAAGATGATTTTTCATATAAATGATCTTCTAGACAAATCCTGCGAGATGAAAGGTTTCAAAATCGATCATACCGTTGTGAGCCTATTGGCATGTGTGTACCTTATATACCTCGCATGTAAATGATACCAAAAGCATACTAAGCTCGAAGTATAATCACCCACTTTCATGTCGTAGGGCCTTTTGAGAAGACCATTCATTCAAAAAAATATATCTTTATCAGATACAGAGAGATGGCCAAACAAAAATGATTGTTTGAAGTATAATCAATCTAGAGACATCTAAATTTTAGACTGATATAACTTCTTACAAATTAACGATCTTCAAAAGTAACTTTACAAAATTAACGATTACAATTCAAATTGGAACTATTATAAAAGTCTATGTAAACTTTTTTTGAGTAATGTATATTCGTCCAAATAGTTAAACAGATAGTTAACAACATCAAAAATTTGAATACATTGAAATCAATGTGATAGCTGATAGTTGATAGTTGAAGGACTATATGAGTTCAATTGATAGTTGAGGGATGATTTTAAAAACTTTAGAATTGTTTAGGGAAGAAAGAAATAACCAACCCTAACCAAAAGCATATTTTATATATTATTGCAGAATGACTTTTCGTGAGAAGGGTTGTGGTTGCGACAAGTGTCATGTGTTGATTGGATGGGAATAACTTATTGTCTTTGTTTAACAATCCTTGATTTACGGGAACTTTTTTTAAAATTTGGAATGAGTTTAAAAGAGAATCTAATTTAAAGCGCATTGTATAAGAATCCCATCATTTGAATTATTTATGGCAATGTCAATCCCCTTCAATTTTTCTATCCAACTAATTTCCAAAATTGGTTGCAGCAAACACATGGAAAAAATTCTTACGCAGTAACATGTACGAGTAACATGTACATTCTAAAACTTACCCCAAGACTGGGAATTCTCAATTGGAAAAGGAAAGGTAAATCGTCAACATTACAAAGTCATATAAATAATTATTATCCTTGTATGAACATTTTCCAATATAAAAGGTTCGGACTCCCCCATTACCATTTTTCAGTAATTTTTAAGGGAGATTTTCGTTAAATCTGGGTATTACAATTCATGATTTTTCCTTCCCCCTGATTTTGAAATAAAACTAGATTGGTTAACACATCCCATGATTTTCGCGTATGTTTGGTAATTTGGTTTCAAACGGAACAAGGTGGAAGAGCTTAATAAATTCAATACTCTACAGAAATCTACAAAACTCTCTTTTGAGCGTTGAGTTGTTTAAACTTTCTTTCACTTTTTGTTAGTTTTTGAGAATCCCTATAATTTTTCTCTGTATTAGTCTTCATTTTCATGAAGCTACTAATATTTTTTCTGATTGCTGTTTGCAAATTCATAGGAGTGAACATATAAAATGGCAATTTGGAGGCATCATAAAACTAAATTTTCAAGCGAATCTCTCTATAAATCGCAAATACTACATGCCGCATCAGCGTAGTAAAAATTACCAGGACCCGAGGGTGTTGGTGTGCACATCCGAGCTGTTGATCTCGGCAATCAACGGCTCGGATTTCATCTTGGCAATGGACGGCTTGGGTCTGCAAGGTGTCGAGATGAAAACAGGACAGTTGAAAACACATCCAACGGCTAAGGTGCTGCACACCAGCACTCCCCCTTTCAGTATAACCAATATTAAGGTTCATATATGTTTTGTTGCATTTAACTATATTTGATCTTATTCAGAATTAATTGTGCAAACTTCTTAATTTGATTTGTGACTCTGAAGTTTTGCAAATGGTTTCACGAAAATCTGCACATATGTTTTGTTAACTAATCGGACATGCTTTCTAGAAAAGGCGTCAATACTTTTTTTGAATTAATCTCTCATGTGTTGCCTCTAATTATTCCATTCTCAGTTCTTCCAACAATTAAATATTGTGCAAGAACAATAAAATTGTAGTATAGGGAAAAGCCTAAACCCTTCCTTCCTCGTACTCAATTTGATTCCAAGTTTTAAAATTTTAGAAGTCAAGAAAGAATAAATGTCGATTACAATTGATCCGAACATACGGACTAAAACGTTGTGTTGGTAAAGTACATTGAGTTTTTTTCATTTACTTTTCCGTTTTTTTTGTATTATTTTGGTGCTTGGAAGAACAATAGAGTAAGTTTCATTAAAATTTGTTTATGACATCCTTCCACATTTGTTTTTTTAGTTATTTTGCTTTTATTGTTTTAGCTATGTTGCCTCCCACCCTGTTAGATCATTATGGTGTGTATCGTTTCGTGATCGAGCACGTTGTTTTAATAGTCATATATTTTTGGATTTAAATTCGAAATTCTATCAATGTACTTGATTGCTCATTTCTTCCTTTCCTTTTGTTCTGTGAACACTAACAATGCATTGAAAATTAAATGATAATTCCATTGCCTTACACCCTTTCACGTTTGTCTTTGTAGAATGAAATTAATTAGACTTTTACACATTATTTCAAGGAGCAGGAGTTGGAGCAACAGATTGAAGATATGAGGATCACAACCATAGGAAGGAGGACTTATGGTTCATGTCCCTGTGCATGGCACGGGTTCATGCTAGTAAATATAAATACTACAACGGATTAGCGGTTTCTCAAATAGTATCAAACAAGAGAAGGCTGTAGATATCTTTTCCTGTTCCTACCCCAATCTTCTTTGCTACCGGACAAACCGAGTGATAACCCAAAAAATTTGCCCTCGAAGGAAAAAAAAAAAATCGAACTTGATGTTTTCCTCTCGTTTTTTGCCTCAATTCCCACAAACCAAAACGGTTCCGAAACCTAAACTGAACAAAATAAAAAAATAGGAAAAATTTGAACCCTGAAAACCCCCACTAAAACCCTAAACTTCACAGTTTAACAATTCAATAAAAACAAAAACAGCGTGATGAATTAACAACAGATCCAAGAAAGTGGTATTACCTGTGTCGCCGACCGTGACCGGAAAATTACGTTACTCTAGAGAGGGACAAGCTGGAATGGGTTAATTGTAGCTGTTGGGACGACAAAGAAGGGTGTGAATTGTTTTCGTACGTGTATGTGTATGTATATGTATATGTATATAGATTAACGAGACGGCTGCGATTGGCCGTTGATCAAGAAAGAGAGAGAGAGAGAGAGAGAGAGAGAGAGAGATGGGAAAAGTAATACTACAACAGCGTGTTGGAATACTCTAGATAGAATTACACGTTGCTGTGTTGTGTCGAAAGGAGGGAGAGGGCTGGAAACCCCGGGTGATAGTCTAGCCTAATAGGGGAAGGGCCGAGTGAAAGCACGTGAGGTGGAAAGTAATACAACTGCCGCGCTGTATCACTATCCTATGGAAAAATCCAAAAAAAACTCTGAATTATCGCCGCAATGTCTAGTATGGTTATAAATTTTATTAAATAATTATTGAATTTATAAACTTTATAACATTTTATCAATAAGACCCGCACTGTCTAATTCCGTCAATTTATCAACGAAGAAGGTTGGTTGGGGTCGCTGGGCTGAGGTTGGACATGGTCAATGTGGAATTGAAGATGAAAAGTCCAATGATGCTGATTGGACCACTTAAAACCTTGGAACTGTGCGTGAGATATATCCACCGAGTATCCCTTCAGTATGCTTCTCCGTTGAATGACCAATGTGGTGGCTATGCTTCTTCTTCTTCGCCTAATGGGCAGCTTCTCTCTTCCCCAAAGTCTTTATGGGGCCTCTGAGACTCTCCTTCTCTAGAGCATCTCTAACCAAGTCTTTATTTCTTCATTTTTGTCTTCATTTCTTTATTTTGAAGAATTATTGGCCTTGAACCATGCTTCATTTTCTTTTTTCAAAATGATCACTTTAGATTCTTCATATATCCTCCAAAAAATGAAGCACATTCTTCATAGTATCATAATTCATATTCCACGTATTAATATAGCTGAAACGATTTTTATGAGACAGTTTTTAAATTATACCACTAATCAATATATTTTAGTAAGTTTTAGACAACTAAAAGATAAAATTGTAGAGGGGAAATTGAATTTTGGAGAGAAATGAATGAGTGTTTGAAAAATAGATACATAAATGAAGAATTTGGTTGGAGTTGATGCGGGTAGTTACATTCTTCATACTTACTTCCAGAATAAAAATAACTGCATTCGTCTCAATTTATCATTCCTTTTGGGAATTTCAAATTATTAGGAAATATTATCATTACACTTGTAATATATTTTATCCATTCAAAACATCATCACTTGCAAGTATTTAATTCCAAAAAGTAGGGGTAAAAATATAAACTTACCACTTTTTGTCCATTACTTTTCAATTAGGACTGACTTTTTGGGACAGTAAAAGTGCTAATTGAGACAAAGAGAGTATTATTTTGAGCCTTCCATTTGAAGACTTGGGTTGTAGATTCTCTCAAGTTTAAACAACTCACGATTCGAAATTTATAATTTGGATGCTGTAGAAAGAACAATTAAGGAGGACGGGAGGAGCCCGAACACCTCCCATCCGCCCTCCTTTTTATTCTCAATCTGAATAAAAATTTAGGTAACAATTCATTTTGGATATGAGCATTTCTAATAACAAAACCCTATTTTTACTTATAAAAAAGGAAAAACCTATGGGTACCGACTCATAGGTACATAAAACGTACAGAGCACGCTCGGGGACACACTTTTGAAACGGTGGGAATTTGATTCAGTCATTTTCAACCGTTAGATTTAGTTGATTTTTTGTGGAGCCCTTCAGAAAAATCTTCTAAGAATAATGAACAGTTGAGATCACTTTTGTGGGATCCAAAAGTGGATCCCCGAACGTGCTATGTACGTTTTCTATGCGTTTGAATTTGTACGTGCAGCAAGGTCCTATAAAAAAATGCTTCACTAAAAAGTCTTGTTCACAGGCTAGGGTAGGCTACGGCGAACTCTTCCACCAGTTCGACCCATATACAGGATCCGGGTGATTCTTCTGCTCCTATCCGATCAGAAGCCGGCGGCGCTCGTTCCGATCAGTCCTGGTATCTCTCTCTCTCTCTCTCTCTCTGACCTCCCTTTATCTGTCAAAAAACGAAAACCCCCTCTCACCTCTGTAAAAGTCCTCTCTCTCTCTCTGACCTCCCTTTATCTGTCAAAAACGAAAAAAGGAAAACAAAAAGAATAACGCAGCAGCTATGATTGCCACTGCTGCTGCATCAGTGTTATACACAAAGTGGTGAAGAGTGGCGGCTGAGGGTGGTGACCCGATAGAGAGAGACGAGCCAATTTCCATTCAAACCCAATTTCCAGTTAAACCCAGTTTCTTTTCATTGGAATTATCCAATTCAGAATACCAATTGCATTTAGAAACCCATTCCCTTCAAACAAAGGATCCAATTCCTGTGATTGGAAGGATTTTGAGGAGTTTGGAATCCTTGGTTGACACCAAGTAGTCTGGTTTGAGAGGGGGTCGGATGCTATTGATTCGATCAACTTCTTTTTTACTTTTTCTTTTTTCGATATATATATATATATATATATATATATATATATATATATAGAGAGAGAGAGAGAGAGAGAGAGAGAGAGAGAGACCTGTCAAATGTGAAGAGACACTTTTTCCCGTGTGTATTGGAATAG
>JAXBDA010004294.1:0-29680 GCA_036023075.1 Gaultheria prostrata | reverse complement strand
ATGATATACGAAATAACCTCTTCTGACTTTTCATCCACAGCGATATGGAGAACATTTCTTCCTTTACTATTGACCATCTCCCAACAGTCTGGACAATGAGATAAGATCTCTTCCATCAGCCCGTAACTGTTAGTCGCAGCAGCTAAGTGAAGAGCTGTGGACTTGTCATGCTTCTCTGATGTACGTGTGTATCCAATTGATTTGTCCCTTTCTAGTAGCTCTCTAACTGCCGCACGGTTGTAACGACGCACAGCGTAGTGAAGTGGTGTCCACCCTTCTGTATCTGCCTTGTCGATTAGCTCCTTGTATCGGCCCAGCAACTTTTTTACAGTGCCTGAAAGAGAATCAGGACTTGTAAGAGCAAAGTAAAGTACTAGAATTGGATTTAAATAGTAACTCGTGGTTGTTGAGCTGTAATCGAACATTGATGATGATGCTATCAAGGCTTAGCTAGGTTCTATAGTCTTTTTCATTTGTTATACAGGAGAGATAAATTCTACCCTTCACCAATGGGAGGGCCCAAAGCCTTTATGAAGTAGCCCAACTCAAGAATTGATAGCACATCTTGATCGCACATGGTGGGAGTCTAAGCAAAATCAAAAACTTCTTGAGGCCCCCGGGTTGCGAGGTGACTATCAATGCATATATGCCCCATGTGTTTCCATTCGTGTTATCTTCAATTCTTCACTTTTTCCCTCAAGCTTTTACAAAAACAAGCCCATTTCACCTCATATTTTAGAAAAATAGTAACAATTCACACTCTATAATAAGAGACCCAACAAAAAGAGGCTGGCAAAATTCAAATGCAATTGCATTTGAGTTTAAAGAATACAATACACATTGTTTGGGAATGGAATCGATGATCACTTAAGTTACTGTTGGGATATTTCCACTTAATGGCTTAAGGTCTTGAGTTAGATACAAAGTTTGCGAAGTAGAGTAACATAAACAAGCAGGGGCACAACACAAGAATGATGACCTAAGAGATACACATATAGAATAACACAGTTTTATGGAGATGTGCTATAGTAAAATGTCCAAGAGGGGCACGTGACCCCTTGACCTATCTCAAAATCCGCCAACGGGAATATCATAAACTCTTCGGTAATGTTAGAACTCGTTAACGGCATAAGTAAGATTTTATATATTTGCATGTTTTTTAGGAATAATGATATCAATAGAATTAGGTGGATTGAAATTGCATGTTCGGACAAATCTCTGGAGACTTCATTGACAATTGTGTAGGTATACTATTGGTTGATTGCAAAAAATTGAGGTAGCAAGCAACACACCTGTCTGTCCGAAAATTATTGTTGCGTGCAATGCCGTTCTACCACTAGGGCCTGTGTAAGCTGGTGATTTGCTATAAGTCAAGATACTTTGAACCATGGAACCACCACCATACCTCTCCGCAGCCAAATATAATGGAGTTTCCTCAGCCTTGTTCGGGGGATGTTGAAAATTTGGATCCTCTCGCACTAACAACCTAACGATTTCAACCTGTTCCTCCCGCACCGCTAAGTGCAAGGCCGTGTCCCCGTCGACATTTATTGCCCTCAATATTTCTAGTCGTGTTCCGGCACCACTTTCGGGTTCTAGGTCTAGGTCTCTAGCACGATCTATGAGTGCTTGGACTAAGTCGTAGTGTCGTTCCCTTACGGCGATGTGAAGAGGATTCTCGCAGTTCGCATTCATCCTGCGTAAGAGGCTGGGTTCCTTTTCCAAGATCTTAGCCACACACTCCGACTTCCCAAAGTGGGCAGCGACATGGAGGACGGTGTTGTGGTTTGGGGTGAGTTGGGTGTCAAATCGGTGAGTGTTTTGATCGAGGTCTTCAACTTTGCCATCCATGACAGCCTTGTACAAGCTAGGATCCATGGGGTTGGGGTTGGGGATGAATTGGGTGTCAAATAGGTTAGTGTGTTTACTAGGATCCATGTTGGGACGGAGCCAGAAATTTTATTATGCAGGGGCAAAAATTGTTAATCAGAACTGAAGAAAAGTCCACCTGCTCGATCTCTGAACCGCTACGTTGCGATCGTCTCCGGCCTGAACCAGTGGGGATCTTCGATTGTTTCTGAACCGTTATGTTGCGATCGTCTCCGGCCTGAACCAGTGGGGATCTTCGATTGTTTGAGGTTTATGTTTTTGAACGTGTACTGCCACAAGTGAGAAACACGGGGGAGTATATATAGAGAGAGAGACAGAGAATAGAATCCCCAAAAGATAAGGTGTAATCCTATGAACTACTAATAGCCTATTGCCACGTACAAACTTTGCAGCTGGCGCGCGTACTGCAGAACACTGATCTAGTATTAAAAATGATGCATCATCCTAGTGACATCACCATCCAACTAATTTCAACAGCAAAATAAATACGGTACGGGATTCAAAATCATGGGTGGGTTTACCCTTCACGTAGATTTCATTTTTGGGATCAGGTCACACGCAAATAATTTCTTTTGAATCTAATAAGTACTAGGTGCGGATAGCTTACCTTTTGACCGGATCAAGCAAAAAAGATAAAAATATAGGTAACCAAAGTACTTATGCTCGCCTACTAGATTTGTCAATGGATTCGGCTGTTTGCAATCCGGATTTATTCCAGAGGTAGCAGTTGCATCTTGATTGTTCATCTCGATAGTTATTGATATCCAACTTTGTTATATGCCGACTATAATTCTATTGGTAAGATTTTACTGAGTGGAAAATTGATTTGATAAAATCTTTCCATTTAACTTGAAGCATTATAAGCAGAGGTTTGCTACATGCACTAACACTTATACCAACAATTACACAAACTTTCTGCATTATTTGTGTTGATATCATCGTCATCGTGTTCTCCAGCGGTTTGTTGCATTTCCCCTATGCAAGAGGTTGTGTGCTCGACTCTTGTCCCTATCCTTTTTGTACCACAAAAAATTAAAAGCTATCATTTAAGAGTGCGGGCCTCTGATTCGAATATTGGTCCTCCTCAAAGGTTAGAGTCCATCTCTTGCCATCAGACCAGCAACAGCAGATGCAAATCCATCCTCTAATAAGGTTATATATCCAAATCTCTAATGGTAATAGTAATTCCCTCGAATATTTTTTTCCTGGATTTTAATTCTCTATTATTTTACAATAATGATGTTATTTAACATGTATGTATTTTTACTTTAGAGACCTTTTACAAAGGTCACTAGGCCTTCAATAATTTATTGTCTTAAATTCAGTTTAGAATGAATCTTACACAATTTTTGAGATTTAAAAGCATGTTGAGTTCCATTTTTAGACCGAACTTTACATTATAGATGATTAACCTATGAAGACAAGTGTTTTTTTTATTATTATTATGTATGGTCAATATAAGGACACGTGTACTTATTTTTTACATGAAATATATATACTTTTCTCGGTGCCACCCCAACCTCAAAACCCTAGTTCCGCCATTGGATGGAGTAAATGTAAAACTCATCATTTGAAGGGAGATGGCTCTGCTGGCATGGAGGGATGGCCATGGAGCGGATCAGAGCCGGATAGTATTATCTCCATCCTTAATCTCCAAACTCTAATGGAGACGGAGATTCGGGGATCCAAACATTTTAAAAAGAAAGATTGTTACAGCAATCACAAATATTTGAAAGCAGTGCAACATAAACATCAAAGTACTAATGTTGAGGACAAACTAACACTAAAAGTACTTATGTTAAGCACGAACTAACACTTACACAAGGCAAATAATGATGAAAACGGTAGCATAATTCTAATAATAATGACATGAGAATCATTCGTACCATAAGGCCACCAAAAAATTTCTAACAACAAAACATTTCAAGATAAGCTATGAATTCTACACCTAGTTACATAGTTCAAATTAATGAAGAAAACAACATAATTCTATAGTTCCAAAGCAAAAGTAAAAGTAAAAAATAATAATTTCATAGATTTTTTTTTTTTTTTTGTCATTCCTAATCTATTACATGGGGAGGGGGAATGAGACTCGATCTCGGGATGCAGTGTGGGGCATCCAAGAGCTCTACCGCATGAGTTCGGTAGTTCCAATTAATAAAGATTACAACATTAGGCAACAAACATAGACCAAGTTTGGGGATTCGGGGACGGGACAGGGCGGGGATGGATCGGGGAACGGATTCGGGGCAACCGATCACCGAAAATTTCAAAAAAATCTCTGTATCCTATCCAATCCCCAAACAGATCTCCAAAGCCTATCCATTCGGGGCGGGGATCGGATCGGATACAGACGAAATGACCATCCCTGCTGGCTTGAAATGTACAAGTGTAATTGTAACGCCCCATATTTTTTATTGAAAAGAATTGTTATTGTAAAACCCCAAAATTTCATAAGATTATAATTTACGTTTGTAATAATTTTATAGTGTTGAAATTATTTTATTTAGTTAAAATAAAATAGATTTCTGGTCATGGGAGTTTCTGGTAGAAGAACAAAGAATAGGAGGTGGTTGGATTCAAGCCTGATTTGGCAAATAAATATAAACATGTTTTTTGGTTTATTTGGGGCCAATAAACCACACCCCTTTGGCAAAAAAACAGCACCTGTTTTTTGGTGACACGTGACCAATAAACCACACCCCTTTGGTGACACCTGTTTATTTGGGGCCAATAAACAGCTCCTATTTTTTCACATCCAGGGGGAAAGTGGTAATTTTAGCAATTAGGTGTGTCATTGGTCTCTTATAAACAGTGGAATAAACCACTATTTGAAGCCAAAGGAGTTTTTTGGTTTATTGCTACATAAACCAAAAAACATGTTTATGTTTTTTTGCCAAATCAGGCCTGATCAATAGTAGCTAGAAGTTAATACGATTTGATTGAGAGAGAATATGGGAGAGTCAATGTTGGTCGAAAGGAGAAATAATGAGTTGGGGTGATTTGTCAAATAAACAAAAACATGTTTTTTGGTTTATTGGTTTATGTAGCAATAAACCAAAAAACTCATTTGGTTCAAATTGTGGTTTATTCCACTGTTTAAAGAGACCAATGGCACACCTGTAATTTTTCTCAGCCTCCTAGCTTCATCTTAGCTGTCCATTGCATCACCTGTCACCCAAAAAAACAACTCAAGTTTTTTTGTCAAACCACTGTGGTTTATTCCCCCAAATAAACCAAAAAACAAGTTTTTTTTTTGCCAAATCACCTCTTAGTGGTGGTGGATGGTAAATGGTATGGACAGCCATGCCTCTCTTTAATGTAGTTGGTGAGTGTAATTAAATGTGGGGAGAAGTCAATTATGTGTATAAATTCACAGTTGTAGAGGACAGTCAATAGACAATATGCAATTTGGTAACTTTCGTGCAGATAGTTAGTGGCCATTCTGGCCATGGCCCATGGTAACATAAGGAAGTGGAGGTATTGATCTGGGGTGATCAAGATGATTAGTTGTATATAGATGGATCGTATTTTGAGGTAACCCGAGGAGTATACAATATGCTTCCCATTTCTGGAATCCCTTCCTTTCTATCGTTTGGTACTTCTTTTGAATATCTCGTATCATTTGTTCGATTATGTGAAATTTTGTTGAAAGTGGAATATTTGTTATGGAAAATGATATTTTTGGCTAAAGTGCCATGAAATTGTTTGGTACGATGATCGAGTGACCCTACCAATATCTTGGCTGATCCAAGAAAGCCAGGTAGGTTAGGTGAAACGGGTGAGGGCGGGGCACTGATCATGTACTGAGGAGGACAGGGTATGAGGTCCCTTGTGATTGGTTAAATCGGCTTGATAATCGTTGTTTATTGATTCCACTTAAGTGCATGCAAGCATTGTTATTCTGTTGTATCGTTTACTTCCCGGTGATTTTATTTTTTGCAGGTGGTGCCGAATTAGTTGAGATTATGTCGGAGCATTTAAGGATAATTTGGAGTAGAGACAATTTGGGAGAAATATTGAAGTTCTTTTTGGAGGATTCGAAGATTAATTGTTTGGTCGAGAGAATTTTTAGATGAGTATTTATTCGGAGGCTTTTGTATTATTTGGGTGATGTAAATTTCAAATTGAGGAAAATAGGGTCTGGAAGTGTATAGAAATACAGTGTATTTGGAGTTTTATTTCCTGAAAATCCGGGTCGTTACAGTAATTTTGTTCGTCCTCTCCAAAAGAGAGTAAACAAAACTCTAGTAATTTTTATTGGCTAATAGAAGATAATGGGACCACTCTTACCCCTACCCAACCCAAGTTAACATGATTATTGGAAAACCATTACAATAAATTAACCATAAAATTAAAAGAAAAACTGAACAATAAGGAAAAGAGAACATAACAGTATATAAATTACCCCCAAATTAACTTCTTTACGAATTGGTTGTAGTAATGAGAATTCTAGTTCATAAAGCACTATTGGTTTGATAGGGGATTTTACCAAAAATCTTGTTGAATTGGGCATCAACCTCTTCCTTTTGGGTTTCTGGCCAAAATGGAGGTGCAGCAAGTCTCTACATTTGGAGACTAATACCTCTATATATTTCGGTTTCTAAATCTCTAAAAAGTATGATGCATCCCTTCAAAAAGTACAAAAAAAGTCAAAGAAAAAAAAGCATAAAATATAAAATCTTCCCTCAATATGTCATATCGGGTCTCTAAAATGGAGATATAGAGCTTGATAGGAGATGCACATAGAGCATCTTCAACCCATCCCTATTCCTCCAAAATGGAGGATGGATGGGACACATTGGAGGGAGATTTTGTAGTTTATGCCTTCTTTTCTTCATTTTTTTATATTTTTTTGAAAGAATCTTGAAGGGACCCACTGTCTTTTTTAGAGATTTGGTCCTCCAAGACTATTTTGATCCTCCAAATATATAGAACCAAATCTCATTTTGTTCGCCTCTCTCTATTTTTTAAAGGACCAAATCTTTTAAAATGACGATGGGCCCCTCCAAGATTCTCCCAAAAAGTGAAGAAAAGAGGGCATTAATTACAAAATCTCCTTTCAATGTGTCACATCCATCCTCTATTTTGGAGGAAATTTGAATAAAAAATGCAAAAAGTATTAGATTTTGAGTGAGAGTGAATAATGGTTGGGGAGCAAATGAGAGAATATTTGAAATAGAGGGTGAATATAGAGATATGAAGGATTGTGATTGGAGTATGTATGAATAGTAAAATCCTCTAAATTTACTTTTTGATAAAAATAATAATAATTTGATCCTCTAAAATGGAGAAATAGAGGATGTTGAGATTGGAGATGCTCTTAAAGCATCACCAAGACACCAACCCATCTCTCACTCTTTCTCAATTTTGGAGACTCAAAAAAATAATTTAAAAAATAAATACGGAGAATCCACAACTCCAACCCCAATTCTCCATTTTTCATCCACCTCAATCTTTCCTCATTTGCTTCCTTTCATTCTACATTTTGCACAACCCACTTTTCATCCTAGCAAAAAACCCTTTGTTTCAAGAATGAGTTTACCTAAATTTAAGCCACCAATTCTAAGCTTTCTAGATGAAGAAAGGGAATAGGAACATGAGGTACTACGTTCCCAACACTACCATATTATCCCATTTTGCGACACAAACGGAACAAGTAGTGCAGAAAGGATCAATTCCTGAGCATATTGTGATCAACCGTGGAAGGAAAAAAATGCAGCACTAAGCTTTGGAATGACTACTTCTTGGTGAGCACCACCTTCAGGGAAGATAAATTTCGCAATTGAAAAAAAAAAAAAAAGAAGACATTAAACAGGTGGGTAGGAGCCCGGTGGGTGGGTAGTAATTGGTAGGTGTAAACGAAAAAAAATTCTGAGAGTTTAAATGGTTTGAATTTACATTTAATATTATTTCAAAGCATATTTATACCTATTTCATATTATGCTCATTTTGAAGATATTATTAATATTTTGTAACTTATGTTTTTATTATGGGAAAATCTAGAGGCACTAACTAATATATTAAATGGTGTACTAAATGTACATGTGATATCCTTTTAGTTGATGAGTGCATTCATTTATTACATCATGCATTGATATGATAATGACATGTGTACTGTTAGTGTCATAGAGGTATTTAGTGCCTCTAGCATTACTTAGAGAGAGAGAGAGAACCTGTGGAGTGTAAAACTAACTTGGGTTGGGTTGAGCTGGGTTACGAGTGGTCTGATTATCTCCTCTTAGCCAATAGGAGTGATTTGTTCACCCACTTTTTTTTTTTTTTTTTGTCATTCGTTATTCCTAATCTATTACATGGAAAGGGGGAATGAGACTCGATCCCGAGATGCAGTGTAGGGCATCCAAGAGTTCTACCGCATGAGCTAGCCACCACTTGCTTCACCCACTTTTTGAGAGGGTGAACAAAATGGCACCCAAAATGTACCAACACGAGTGTCTAAAAGCTTTTAAATACCTGCCAACATTTAATGAACCGCTATCAAAATTTTGGACCCCCAATAAGAAATTTATGAATTTTGGACCCCCAATAAGAAATTTACAAATAGACGGGTCAATAATATGTACTCGTACACGAGACCCATTTTTGCTCAAGTCCCAAAATGGCTAAACACATGTTTCGAGTGAGGTCATTGATAGGCGAATGTTCACATTAGCGCCCCCTAATTTATCTTTGTTAGGTCCGTTGATATTGTTACTTGGAGTTTAATACGATGTTCTTGTGAGTATAAGTATTTAGGAACTTTGATATAAAAAAATGCGCAAAGTCGAGTTGTACTTGATGTCGAAGCAAAATCCGTGATAAAATTAATTCAGGAGTAGACCAAGCTTATAATGGAAACAACAACGAGAAGCACCAATCATTTTACTATGTGATGAAAGTTTGGGCTTTGGATTTGCACGTGGCAATGGGCCACTCAACAAACTGAGTTTGCTAATATATGCATCAGGGTTATGGGTCGAAGATCGAATTACTCTTTGTTTTTTTTTTTTGTTCTTTTTGAACATTAGATCGTAATTTCATTGCATCAAGCCGAAAGGCACGTACAAGAGATAAATACAAAGTCGAAAGAGCTAAAAACTACTAACACAAGTGACACGAGCACTATGGGCTCAAAGAGTCTTTAATGCATTTAGCATGAGCAGATCATTCAGAGGCTAAAACAGACCGGCAAGGCCGGCTTGGAATCTGTTCGAGTATATCAGTAGAAGAGCTACCCTGAGCTCAATCCATTAAAACGGTCCTTGCAATGGCTAACGTTGGCCTTCGCAATGTCGGGAACCCTCATAGTCGCGAAGGGATGCTCCAATGTGAGTTTCTGCTAAGTCGCTGACACGTCGAAACTTCGGGTACGGCAGCACACCAAACAACCCACAACGAGCCGGACCTCAATGAAAACCCACCACCAGAATACTGGTAAAAACCAATCCGAGCAACACCAAAACCGAATCTAACAAACAAGGAAACTACAATGAAATAACATTAACTAAAGCAAACAACAAAAACTAAAAAATAGACTGAGTTAACTGGGCGGGAGAGGGGAAGACGGGTAATCTGATGGGGATTGGAAGGGAAAGGGGCGGGGGCGAAGGGGAGTAGGGAATTAAAAGAAGAGGTGTCGGCTAGGGCTTCAAGGGACTACCATGCACAACACTTTATAAAAGGCGAACGGAGATAGCACGAGAGGGGATTCGACATCAGAGAGGATTTTCGAAGCACTGTTGCGTCTCCATGGCGGGCTAAACCCCTCATCTAGGGAGAAGATGACGCCCTGCTCCAAGTAACATTTATTTATGTGTAGGATTTAGGTTTCTTATTCGGATCAATTGTTTAACACTAAGAACTCTTTTCATTACATATGAATGAAATTGCTTTACTTCTTCTATTATGTTGAGTATTTGTGAGCGCAACGTAATAATCAATTGATCATAAGACGGGTGAAATTGCTTTACTTCTTGGCTTATCTACCAAAATGGTCCTCATAAAATGGTCCCCGTTTCAATATAGTCCTTGTAAAAATTTTGGTTTCAATTTTACCCTTATACTTTCTGACGCGTTTCAATGTTGCCCTTTCCGTCAAAACATAACGGAAATTGCATATTTGGCAAACGGAAAATGTTTAAAATATCACAAAAATATTTAAAATACCGGAAAAATTTATTGTTCTCCAAAAAAATGATTAAAAATTACAAAAAATTTAAAACAACCGGAAAAAGTCATTAGACAAAAAGTTTATGAAAATTTTCTAATGACTTTTTTTGGAGATTAATCATTCGTATCGACAAGAGGAATCAGAAAATATAAAAATATGGGTCGAAGTTAAAAGAAAATTCATATAAGACGACATTTGATATCAAAAAAAAAAAAAGTAATTCCTCTCGTCGATAAATATGGGCCGAATTAGCAAAAAGATTTTCCAAAGACGAAAGAATACCAAATAGCTATTTTTTTTTTGGTTATAAAGTGTTGGCTTTGGCCTAAGGGGTGTTTTAATTTCTCCAACCTTGGTTTGAATCCTCTCTTTTCTCCCTCCAACTTGATGTACCCATTGTCAAATTTTCTTCAATAAAAAAAAAAGTCAGAAAAGAGAGAAATTAAAACACCCCATCATGATACTTGACAAATGAAATGGTGAGTGTGTGCTTCAATGACCAAAATATCAAGATGACTCAACGAGGGCCTATATTCTCATGTACGATAGACATTTAAAAATAACACCCCCACCCCCTTATTTTTTATCTAACGGCTTATATTTACTTAACTATCAATCTAAAGGTCTACATTTAATGGGGGCATCATAGAAAATCGGAATGAATGTCGGATCAAACTTGTAAAAAAGTTTCTCCTTTCATCCCTTTTAAATTTTTTCACTGCGTAAATTTAATTTTTTTATGGAGACATCATTATTCCACTGTAAAAGTAATAACTTTTCATAAGTACCTTATATGGTGACATAGCATGAATTATTGAGATCTTGTGGGGATGCAAGGAGTGGATGAGGCTTTTGATTTCGTAAATGCACGACCGAGTAACGTAATGCGTGCACGAGTGAAAGTGGGATCAAGAGTGTGAAAACATGTTTTAAAAATCTTACTAACTACATAAATTTGTGAAAATAAGGGTCGAGAGCGAGAGCATAAAGCAATGATAGCAAACAACTGTGTTTGAATCTTGAAGTAGGTAATTAGGAGATTCCATAGAAGAGTCAAGCCTATTTTCCTCACAATATTTTGTAGGGTTCATGTGTATCGCATATGCATAATTGTGTGCACATCTCCTTGATTCACAAATGAAATTCAGCTCGAGTCTTGATAATGTGGGTGTGTCACATATATATATTTTGTTGTACTGAAACCTAAAGTCATATATATAATGCTCCACTAGGGCCATCCGCTTCCGTTCTCAATCTTCGCTATACTGAATTTTAGTATATTAAAATATTTTTGAAAGATATTTTCACGCTGGTTCTCTCGACTTTCGTGTAGGCGCATTATGTGACTTTAGAGCAGACTATCATTGATCAATTCGACAGTTGACTTCTCCAACAACAAAACGGTATCCCTTTTTTTTTCATGATCTGCAAAATGTTTAGAAGAAAAATGGCATCCCATCCCAACGCACAATCACAAACACAAACTTCCCGGAATTCATTCATGCCCAGAAAATTACATGATCAGCAAACACCATACAATACACGACCATTTCGGAATTCATTCATTTTCCAAAAAATTGCATCCTCAGCAAACACCATACCATACACGACCAGTCCGATCTCACAACAGGTAATGAACCCAATGCTGTGTACTTTATTTTGTTGCATACTTCGATCCTGTTTACTATCAAATTCATGTGCTATACGGTATCCTCCATTGCAATTTCTTCTTTACTGAACTATAGTGCACGCTACCTGTTCTCATTTTTTGCTTGAAAATCTTCATGTCCGGGATATCAACTTCGCTCTTCTCTTGAATCACTTCCATGGTGCTTTCAATTGGTGGAGTTTCCAAGTTCCTTCATTGTTCTTTCAACTTCATCTTCGATAAAGGAAGAAGGATAGGAACTTTTCATTCACTGCGTTAGTTTTCCATTGAGAGAGATGAGGAAGGAGGAGGAATGTAATGAGTTGGGTTTAAAGAGGAGGGATGTGTGTTTACTGTTGGTGTAGGAGGGAGGAGGAGGAAGGAAGGAGAAGATAAGGAAGATGATGAGTTTTGTTTGTTGAGGTGTGTGGTGGGGTTATATTTAAAAGAAATGGAATTGGTATGTAAATAGTATAATTTGAGGTGTAAGAATATCATTACAAACGAGGGCAATTTTGTCATATATATATATATTTTTAGGCTTGGTTCTCCCATGAATTTTATGAAGATTTGATAAAATTAAGAGCTTGATTTTATCCATTCGTGAAAAGATTTGAGAAAATCTCATATTTTGAATGCAAAAATATGAGATTTTATCAATTTTTTTGACAAATGGATAAAATCAAACCCTTGATTTTATCAAATTTTCATAAAATTCAAATGTGAGATTTTATCAAATCTTTTCACGAATGGATAAAATCAAGCTCTTGATTTTATCCATTGAAGAACAACCCTTAATGAATTGTGTAAAGAAAATAAGGGATTAGGGATGGCAACGGGTAGGGTATGGATCAGGGGACCCTATTCCATATCCAATCCCCGATTGGAGGGTCTTTCACCACCCCCGCCTCCATCCCCATTGGGGATATTAGATAAAGAACCAAACCCACCTCCCGATGGGGATCGGGTTTCCCCGAATATACCATATTCAAACAAAAAAAAAATAAACAATTCAAGATTGAAAATAAATTTATATTTATATTTAGAAATATAATCCAATTGATTTTCTTTGAATATTAAGTAGTCTATTATGATAGATAGTAATCAATAAGATTTGTTAATTAAAGAGAATTAATATGATAGATAGTAATTGATAATATTTGTTAATTAAAGAGATAATTGTTTATACATACTATAACTATACTCAAGATTTATGCGTATGTTCTTATTTATATGTATATATATAATATAGTATATGTAGTATGTATAATTGGGTACGGGGAGGGTAAGGGGCGGGTACGGGTATTCGGGGGTGGGGATTACAAAATTATACTCGCTCCATACACGAGCAGATTCTCTTCATATCATACCATACCCACTCCTATTGGAAAAAATTCTGGGTTACTCCTGTCTCCATATAGGCGGGACGGATCAGGTATCCATTGGATTTTGGGAAATTGCCATTCCTATAAGGGATGCGGATAGAATTTGCCTAACATCTCCGCGTCACTTCCATCGATGATGGAATAAACCACGTATCCAAACGCTCCGAATTAAATATTCATCCCGCGCTATATCCCCATTCGAAGACAAAAACCTAACCGCTTTCTCTCTTCTCTCTCTCTCTCTCTCTCTCTCTCTCTCTCCAGCATCAGCATCGTCTCAGATGTATCAGCCCATCTCCGTCGACATCCTCTCCGACTCAGACGAAGAACCACCGAACGATGCCCTCTCAACAACCCCATTCTCATCCCAATCGAAATGGCAAATAACTGAACATTTATCAAACCCCGAGTGCCTCGATGCCAGACCACCAAACGATGCCGTCTCAACGACCCCATTCTCACCCCAACCGAAGAGCCAAAGAATCAGACCCTACTCGAACCCTACGAAAATTCTCGTCATTGACGACGACGATGACCCATCGCCGTATAAGGCCATCGTTCCAGCCGAAACACCAATGCTCGATTTCTCAAAACACGATGTGGCTATTGTGAAGTCCACCAGCAGCAAGGGTTTATCCGAACTTTCGAGTCCAGATGTAGCTATTGTCAAGTATAATAGCAAGGGTTTATCTGATACCCAAACGCTTTCAGGTGAGTTTGGGTTTGTATTGTTAAGATTTGATTGTTGATATCATGTGTTTTACTCCCTCGTCCCTTTTTTTTACATCTAGTATTCTAGTAATATATTTTGGGCTGTTTCGTAATGCTTATTCATTTTGAAAAGTTAGAACATGTCCCATTTTGCCATGGGTAGATTACAAAAAATCTCATGAAAAGCGTAATGTTGATGTGTCCATAACAAGGTTCTAAAACTCACTAGGCGCTCCCAGGCAGCTGGACACCTTCAAACTTCCGGGCCGAGTACTCGGCGCCTAGTCGGGTGAGTTGGACTAGTCGGTAAGGGGCCTTCTACCACCTAGGCGGTGTGTACTCGGTCTTCCACACCTTTTCAAACACTGGTCCATAAATGGCTATGGAAGTTACATTTTTTTAAAGTATATTGCTGATGTATCCATAAAAAAATTGATTTACGGATTTGGACCCTTGAAAAGGAATGGAGTAGTTGTTTTGGGATATTCACTACTCACTAGTGGCGTTATTGACTCGAGTTTGTACTGTACTGGCATTTTACTTCAGTTCCCACAATGTTGGATTTTTGGAATCCCGATGCGGCTATTGTGGACTCCACCAGCAAGGGTTTATCGGATGCCCAAAAATTCTCAGGTGAGTTTGGGTAATTGGGTTGTATTATTAAGAATTGATTAGTAGTATCATTTGTTTTAGTACTGGTGTTAATGGTTCTAATTTGCACCCTATTCGCAAGTTACTTTAGATTCCTTAACGCCATCGTTTGTGGCTGAAACCCCACTGTCCGAGTTTTTGAATCCTGATGTAGCTTGAAGTCCTCGGGCAAGAGTTTATCTGATCCCCAAAAGTTGTCAGGTGCGTTTGGATAATTGAGTTGGTTTGTTAAGATTTGACTGTTAATTACATGTGTTTTAGGTGTTTTGGGGTATTTACTAGTGGTGGTTCTAATTTGCACTGTATTGGCATGTATTTTAGTTCTCCCCTCGACGCCATCGATTGTAGCCAAAACACCAATGTCCGAGTTTTTGAATCCTGATGTAGCTACCATGAGTTGCACGAGCAAGGGTTTATCTGATCCCCAAAAGTTCTCAGGTAAGTTGGGTAATTGGGTTGGATTGTTAAGATGTGGTTGTTAACATCATGTGTTCAGTTGTCTTGGGATATTTGCTAGCGGTAATGGTTCTAATTTGCAGACTATTGACTTGTTATTTAAGATTCACTTGTTTATGTATTGCTGCAATTGGTGAATGAAAGGATTTCCCATGGTTTCCCAAAGCCAAATACTTTTATTTGGCTTGCTATGTCTCAAAATGCCGTTAATTGCAAATGCTGATCCAATGCTTAAAGGGAGATTGTCTGAGAAAACGTTGGCTCAACCATTTTGCGGGACCATTGGAGAGAGAGCTCTGAACAAAAAAAGACACGAAGACATTTTTACTATCTAGTTGATACAAAAGTCATAAATTTGAATGAAATTAAATTAAGACAAGCCACATGAGGAAAATCTTCAAGTATATTATGTCTGAGTGTAGCCTTTAACTACAAAAACGTGCTTTAAGACTTCCAATAGATCTTTAAGATACTTAGAACTGTACCCCGACAAATTCTCGCGATTTGTTTCCCTGAAGATGGGAGGGTAGTTATGAAGGACACTCGTTCCATTATCCTTAGCATGTTTTCATCTAGACGAAGACATAACTACTTATGGGGTCTCATTTTCTTCATGATTTTATTCGTGAAATTCTTCAAATACATAGTAAAATGGGTAGGAAGTATTATTTTAAATTTTATATAAAAATGACCTAGATAATGGGGTGAATATTGTTGTATATAGAAAGAAATTCAAATTCCACTTATAAGAAAGGTTTGATACGTTACAGTACAATACGAGACGATGGAATGAAATGGGATAGATGGTAGAGGGCAGCCTGCATGCTTCATTTATTTACTTTTTGCATTTTGCTTTTTAAATTTTTGGTTTTTTATATTACAGCCATAATGTATTACGAATCTATGGAGTGTTTCAGAGATATTTATAGAATACATTATGTAGGTCTTTTTTGTTAACTACAATGGGGAAAAAAATATGAAAAGTCAAAAAAATTCTCTCTCCCTACTTTTACATTTTGCTCTCTATAATCCAAATTAAACAATGCATTTTGTGAAAACCCATTATGGGGACGGGGTCAAAAACCCAAAAAGCGAAAATGTAAAAATCAAAATGCAATAATTAGGTATCCAAATGGATCAAACGCCCTCTTAAAATAAGTAATGAAGATAAAGTGAAAGACAATCACAAGGGAAAAAAATAAGCAGTAGGAGATTGCACATAAGTACTCTACGTTTTGTACAATCTAGTTGAGACAGAAGTCATGAATGAGATGAATCTGAATGTAATTAAATTAAGACAAGCCACAAGAGAAAAGTCTTCATCTAATCAATACAATATATGTCTGAGTGTAGCCTTTGACTACAAAAACGTGCTTTAAGACTTTCAATAGATCTGTAAGATACTTCACACTATACCCCCAACAAATTCCCACGAGTTGTTTCCCTGAAGAAGGGAGGCTAGTTATGAAGAACACTCGTTCCATCATCCTTAGCATGTTTTCATCTACACAGACATCACTAGTTATGGGGTGTTTGAGAGCTTCATTTTTTTACTTTTTGCATTTTGCATTTTAATTTTTGGCTTTTTGGTTTATGGCCATAAGGTATTATGAATCTGTAAAGTGTTTGGGAGATATGCATAATGCATTTTGTAACGGAGTAGTGTTTGGGAGATATGTGTAGAATATATTATGTAGGTCTTTTTACGTTAACTAGAATGGGAAAAGTCAAAACTGAGAAGTCAAAAAGCTCATCTCTCCCTACTTTTGTATTTTGCTCTCTATTATCCAAATTGAAGAATGTATTTTGTGAAAACCTATTATGGGAAGGGGGCCAAACACCCCAAATGCGAAAATGTAAATTTCCTAATACAATAATTAGGTATACAAATGCCCTCTTAAAAGAATGAGGAAAAGAAATAGAGGATTAGGCAAGTAATGAAGATAGAAAGACAATCGCAAGGGAAAAAAATAAGCAGTAGGATGTTGCACATAAGTACTCTACATTTTTTTACTATCTAGTTGATACAGTAGTCATGAATAAAATGAATCTGAATGAAATTAAAATAGTACAAGCCACAGGAGAAAAGTCTTCAACTAATCAATACAATATGAATATGTTTGAGTGTAGCCTTTGACTACAAAAACATGCTTTAAGACTTTCAATAGATGTGTAAGATACTTCACGGTTCACACTATACCCTCCCGCGACTTGTTTCCCTGAAGAAGGGAGGGTAGTTATGAAGAAGACTCGTTCCATCATACCTAGCATGTTTTCATCTAGACAAAGACATCACTACTTATGAGTTGTTTGTGAGCTTCAATTTTTTACTTATGCATTTTTCTTTTAAAATTTTTGGCCTTTTGGATTATGGCTGTAATGTATTACAAAGTTGTAGAGCGTTTGGGAGATATGCAGAATGCTTAGGTGCGGTTTGATAAAAGCTATAAATATTGGGCTTTTCCTTGAACTCTCTCCGACCTGCTGAGGTGCGGTTTGATAAAACTGAAAAAATTTAGCACTGAAAGTTGAATTTTTAAGAAAGAAAGCTGGTTGACAAAACTATTAAGACCTGAATTAAAACAATAGTTTGATACACAGATAAATGATTTTAATTATGTTATTTGTAATTGTTCTCTGGTAGTTTTGCTAAGTCGCCAAGTGTATGTGATGGAGGTGGAAGGGTGGTGGTGACTGCATGTGATAAAGTGGTGGATAGAGGGAGGTAATGGTGGTCGTGGCAACAAGTGTTGGTTGTAGCAGAGGTGATAGTGGTGGAAGGGACGGAGATGATAGTGGTGGTGGTAAGGGGGGTGCTGGTAATGATGTTAGCGACTGGTGTGTGGTTGTGGCGAAGAGGTTGGCTGAGTGGAAGGTGGTGGAGAGATTGAGAGATGTTTGGAACAGTGGTGGTGGTGGAGGCGAGATGGGGCGGTGCCCAACCAGACGAGAAACTGAATTCAACACATGTAGAGGTCGTGGTAGTAGCGGTGAAGGAGTGGTGGTGGTAGCGACCATGGCACCTTGGTGTGCCTAAAGCTGTTTAAACACTTATATCAAGAGGACTCAAACAGTGTGGTAGTCAACAAGTGACGCCCGTATGGGTGGTGACATCACCGTACAGATGATGGCGTCAACACATCCCCATCACAAGTTCTAGAGTTTCATTTGCATTATAGTTTTGAATGGTAGGCTCTTATACCAAGGTTTGAAATCTGATGTTAGGAAGAAGAAGGAAGAAGAGAGACGAAACCATTAAGGAGCTTAATAAGCTGCTCTTCCAGACTTCCATGCTAGTAGTTCTATTCTTTTGTCATGGATCAAGATAATTACCAGAATACTCTTGACTAACACTTATGCACAATTAACAACGGTCACAATAATTAAATGACACCCTAGCAGTAATTTTGATTATCCCAAAATCAGAGGTTTGCAGCCAATCAGGAACCATGTCACTTGAACCTTTATCTGGAATTCTAGTCTTGTGTTCTTAATTTTCTTTGTTCTCCTAACTTCTGTCATTATCCATTTTAGAGCTGAACCAGCCTTTGAATTGTAATGGGTTCAAGTTTTTCAAACTTTTGAGGGATTATCTGTGAATAAATATATACCCCAAATATAGTCAGAGTTTGGCATGCATAAGATGTCTATTTTGATTGTGGTGTATGTAATTTTTGGTTTCACTGTTTTTCAAGTTATTATGGATTAGCAGTTTGCGATTGTGGTGTAGTTCGTGTTTTAAAATATCGACAGTTTAAAAGGTTAGGTTTTTTTCGCGGCTTATGTGTTTGTGTTGCTCAAGAATGTTAATGATTGCACTGGACCTGCTTTTATGATCGTCAGGAATCTGTGGTTTAATATGTTTGGAGTCAGACGACGAGTCTGAAAATGGTTCTCGAAATAAAAAGTGGAAGCAGAATGATATTTTGGGTAGTGCTTTTGATGTGGTAATGGATTCAGAATTGAGATCAAGACTAGTTGGTTCTGAATTTTCCCCTGGTAAGTGTTATCACGGCACTTTTCGGCATGTTGTGACCTATGATACTTTTACTTCATGAATTTTGACACAGTGGCAAAATATCCATCATCTGGAATCCTCTCTCATATGTTTTTTCTTGCAAGTTACAGAAAAAAGCTTATCAGCACATGTGAATTTAACGCATATGTCTGCAGACAGTTGTTCTCTTCCAATCTCTTCCAAGGATGGCAGCACCCAGGTATTTCCTCCTGGTGTGTGATGATAATTTGTTGCTATGTTAGTTTTATCTGCTTGCATAGTTATAGCAGAGCTGTGATTTTGGCTGGAGTAATGTCATGGATGGCGCGAGGTTGGAAATATAAAACAATGTTCTATTTTAATTAAGTCATGCTGAAAATTTGAGTTGGAGAATTTGAACATTTTAGGAATTGGGATAACGGAATTCGAAAAGCTTTTACAACTATGTCATGTAATTGAAGTACGGCAGCTTGAGCATCTGACTTCACATTTGAAGCTAATAAGCTGCAACTAGGTGGAATCAAATGGGTCTTGTATGTGTTTTTGATGTTTTAACTATGAAAGCAATTATTCTCCACAAAAGATTGCATACGAGTATAGGATACGTATTTGATACATGCCTGACATGACACACCGCATATCTGATTTGCCAAATGCAAATGTATTATGAGTTTCATATACTGCTTGGGTGTAGAATGATACGCCTTGGGTGTAGAATGATACGAGAAGAATTCAACACAATACATTCATCGTGGATACTAAAGGGTTTAAAACACTACCTTTTTCCCTTTTGCAGAGTTTAGTTGAAGATTTTAGATATGACAAGGTTCAAAATGCTATTCTCTCAGATTCTAGTCGGGGCCAGTTCTTAAGCAAAATGAAGAAAGCAATATCTACATTTTTTTGGATGTGAACCTTATCTGCATTAGTATGTCTATACACTACACTAGCACTCCCTTGGTTTCTTTTCCAAAAAATCCTCTCTTGTTTCATCTCTTTCTTTATCGTCACTATCAAGCTTGTTTCATTGTTTATTTATTCCCTTTTACTAAAACAATTTCTTTTGTGTTAGCCCTATTGTAAGGGCTACTCGCTAACATGTAAATTTTGGGGGAACACACTGGTTTACTTTATTATTTGTCAGATTCAGCTACTGATACAATATTTTTCTAAATCAAATTTGGTATTGTCCAATCTCCTCTGTAGTATTGTCAAGGGCACATGACACGAAACTAACACGACTATGACACTCCAACGTGTAAATTTCAATAATTGGGGGACACATTTTAAAAAATATACATGTGTACTACTATACGAGTAAAAGCTAAAAAAAGCAAGGTTCTAATTGCACCCCCGCTATTTTCTCAGTACCCACACCAAACTTAAAAATTCTTCATAAATTCCAAGATTACCCCTTCTTTTCTAAGTACCCACACCTCCAAATCTCCACCATTGCCACCATCTCGTACAACCGTCGCCGCCCTGCTCAACCACTCTTTCTCGTTTTGTTCATTCTTCGGTACTCATTTATCATTCCTCTATAAACCTTGTCCGAAAGTCCTTGTAGTCGCCATTCACTCCTCTCGTAGTTCTCCCAAGAATGATGGAAGGTACGGAAATTTAACAAAGTCATATCCATCATAAACCCAGCAATCTGGTAAATTCAATTCATGGTTTAAGTTCCCAAAAATCCTTCGTTTGTTAAGGAATTGAATTTGTTTGAATTTTCGTTGATTACGCCATTCGACGATGAATTCAGAAGAAGGAAAAAAGAAGAAGAAAGGTTTGGCTCTCAAAAGTTTATGAATTGAGTCGGCTAAGTCGTGTTTAGTGGACAATTTTCAAAGACATTTAGATTGTTCGAACCTTAAATGCTTAGCAAATTAAAATTGTTCTTCCCGAATATTTTTACAACAATCGAAGGATTGATTATGTAACAAAGTTTTAAATATTATTTACAAGAATACATTATTTTTCTATGTGAAGCCTGAACATTGACACAACTCTCGAAAATGACTAACAATTGGTGATGGAGAGAGTTACAATATGCAAATTAAAATGAAATGAAAATTAAAAAAATTTATTTTGAAGGGTTACTTTGTAATTTTTGCTTTCAAAAAGACTTGGTGTTTTCATATGTCGGAATTTGAAAAAACAAATGAGACAGAACTTATGAGGATTTTATGCTAACTTCACCTCTCAAATTTTTTTCTTTCAAGTTGTCTTTTCTTGTGACTTTGTTGAACTTTTGCACAATATTTTACTAATGTTTAATTCAAAAGAGTTAACAATACATGAAATAAAAGGAAATGGTTAAGTGAATTCTGGCAGTGTAAGATAGAAAATTGTAAAAATGAAAAAAAAAAGTGAAGCAACTCTCCAAATCCATTATTGTTTTCATATGAATTGCCCCTTTCTCTTATTGTTTTTATGCGAGGTACGATATTCGATTTTGAGTATATTTTGTTTCGCACCTAAAACAACAAAATTAATTTGTAGTGACCTAATTTTGTGGGCACCCATTCACTTGTAAACCATAAATTTCATTTGTCATTATGTTATTCATAAAAGTATTGCAATGACAGGCATATCATCATTTGTGTTGGTCTATCCATCCAATAAACCAACATCCTTCACCCAAAAAATACTACTTCCATATGTTTTAATTGGATTCTAGTATTTCGTTTGTCATCCCCAACTTGTTTTTGGAGAGTCTGGAGCATTTTTTTAAAGTGTCCCTGGAGTGTCCGAACATAAATCGTTTTGAAAAAATTGGACACTTTGAATTTATGTGGCAGACACGTGTCCTGAGAGTGTTGGTGTTTCACAAGTGTGACACCGATACATGACCTCTGACGGAATGTCCGTGCTACATAGGTATTGTCAAACGGCAATTATTATCCCTAAAACTAATATTTTTTCGTATTGCCCACGGTTCAATATCTTGATTGCTTTAGTTGGCTTAAATTTGCATATGTGTTACTTCTTGAATTCTTTCATAATCATTGTTTGTAATTGTGTTAGCTTTATTGATTTTCTTCATCTTGCCTTTGGTTTCAATTTTAGGTAGTGTAATACTAAATATATTAAAAACAATGGTATTGTACAAATGTATCAAGTCTTCACTTTGCATCCTATTTTTTCAAGTTGTCAAAGCGCTGTATTGTAAGCTATTATATGGTATCCGCTTCCATGTTAAATCCAAGTTGATTTTGACCACCAGTTAGAGTCTCGGACCCTCAAATAGCTTCTGGTTTAATAATCCAGCAGACGCCTCCTTTTCAAAACTTTTCTCTTTCCTTGCTGTAAGCCCTATGATTTTTCTATACCCTTCAAAACGGTAATCATGGGATTCATTCGTAACCTGAACCAACCATAGTCCCTGGTTCATTCCTACGCTAAACCAACCATAGTCCCTCCCATTAGTCTTTTACTAGACATGTTACAGGTTAGAAACATTTATGAGTCCTCAATTGATTAGGTAAAGAAACCTTGAATTAAGTTCTATTAATCAGACACGGTATATAGTTGAAGTTGAATCAACTTGTGAGGCCTGCAACTCATGCAATAAGGCAGACAAAGTACACCTTTTGGTGCATTACATCTTCAGCCATAGAGAAGGCCTTAAAATTCCTTTCAATGGTAGTAGATAGAAGTTCCTAAGTTTGCCCTTATATTAGGCCTTAAGGTTTTGTAGTGTTAGGAGAATAGCAAGAGCTGATTAATGTTTATGAAATGCTCCCATTGAAAAGATTTGAGCTTGTGAGATCTAGGAATCCCGCCATTTTACTCAGCCAAGCCTTAAGAGAGTAATCCTGTGTCTCTCCCTGTGCTCTTCTGTGCAATGCAATGTGGCCTGTATAGTATTATTAGTCTAATCCTGTTGTAGTCTCATGTCTTAAGAAGTCCTAATAAAACCTAAGGAACTTCTTACCACTTAGCCTTTAATCTAGCAGTTATAACATGAACTTAGTTCCCCAAAGCTGTTATAAAATAGTTATGAGCAGCAATTGTCCAAGTTCCCCAAAGCTGAAATGGCGTTTGCGGTATTCTAGAGAGGGCGAAACTGAATCAGATTAGGATACTTTAAAGTTGAGTAACTCCTTGCAGATAACTATTTCTCTAGTTTTGATGCGTAAGACTAGTTTTTGGATTACCATTGCTTAATCTCTCACAAAATAGACATTGTAGGGCATAATCCCAGCAATTAGGGCAGTGATTTTTTGCCCTTACTAAGAAATTTTGGTAAGTGAAACATTTCTCTTTACATATTTTATGCAGTACTAATGTTTGGGTCACGCATTATCGAAAACTCTGTTAAGGTATTTGATTGAGTGTGTTGGTCTTCATATGTCTGCTTTTTGTGTCATTTCGTTTTGATTTAACTCTAGAGATACTCTTGGTGTCAGAGATTCTTTAACCATAATGTAAAAAAAGAAAAGAGAGAGACATTGTTGTTGGAATTTCTTCCACATTAGCTAATTATCACATCGAAAACTAGTATATGAGCCTGAAAGCGGCTTCTCCACCCATTGCCTTTAACATTTGTTACGTAGGTCATATTTCATACTTTGTTATTTTCATTTTAATATCGTGTGAAAACTAATATATGAGCCTGAGAGCGGCTTCTCCACCCATTGCCTTTAACATTTGTTACGTAGGTCATATTTCATACTTTGTTATTTTCATTTTAATATCGTGTGGAAATCGATTTAGGCAAATGATTCTCTTGTCGAAGAGATTGACAGACTGAATCCAACGAAGAACATCTTGAGGCAGAAAAGTAGAAGTAAGGTCAATGCAAATAAGGACAACGGCGTAGATGAAGGAAACAAAAAAGGAAGAAAACAAACGAAGAAAGAGTTTGGTCGAAGTAAGAAAAAAACCAACTTAGAGAAGTTTGTCTTTTAATTGTTCAATTTGCATTTGGATTATCTTAGTTTTCAGATGTTTGAACATACACATATATACTATACATAGAGAGAAGTTGCAAAAGTCAGTTGTAGAGCTCGAAAGAGTTAGGTTAAAGAAGAACAAAAACAACTTAGAGCATTTGGTCTTTTAATTGTTTGACTTGGATTAGCATATTCACATACTTAAACTTGTGGATGTATGCTATACAGAGAGATAAGTTGCCAAAAACAGATATGAAGGCTGAGTCTGTAGAGCTTGAAAGACTTCGGTTGAAGGAAGAAAGAAACCAAATCAGAGAAGTTAGTCTCTTAATTGTTCGGTGTGCATTTTGATTAACTCAATTCCTAGATGTTTAAACTTACATATATACTGTGCAGACAGAGAAGTTGCAAAAAGTGGGGGCAGAGGTCGAAAGAGTTCGGTTGAAGGAAGAAGAAAACCAACTCAGAGAAGTTAGTCTTTTAGCTGTTAGAGTTGCATTTGAATTGGCTTATTTTTCAGACTTTTAAACTTATGGATGTGTACTATACAGAGAGAGAAGTTGCAAAATGCAGCGATGAAGGCTGAGGCTGCAAAGCTAGAAAGACTTCGGTTGAAGGAAGAAGAAAAGAACCTTAGAGAAGTTAGTTTTTGAATTGTTCGATTTGCATTTGAATTAGTTTAGTTTTCCTATATTTAAACTTATGGATGTACTCTATACAGAGAAAGAAGTTGCAAAAAAAGGCTACCGAGATTGAAAGAGTTAGGTTGAAGGAAGAAGAAAAGCAACTCAGAGAAGTTGGTCTTTTAATTGTTCTATTTGCATTTGGATTAGCATAGTTTTCAGATGTTTAAACTTATTCATGTAACCTATACAGAGAGAGAAGTTGCAAAAAGCAGCCATTAAGGCTGAGGCTGTAGAGCTTGAAAGACATCGATTGAAGGAAGAAAGAAACCAAATCAAAGAAGTTAGTGTTTTAATTATTTGGTGTGCATTTTGATTAAATTAGTTTTAAGATGTTTAGACTTACTTACGGATGTGTACTATGTAGAGAGAGAAGTTACAAAAAGTGGTTGCAGAGGTTGAAAGAGTTCAATTGAAGGAAGAAGAAAAGCAACTCAGACAAGTTGGTCTTTTAATTGTTCTATTTGCATTTGAATTAGCATAGTTTTCAGATGTTTAAACTTATTCATGTAACCTATACAGAGAGAGAAGTTGCAAAAAGCAGCCATTAAGGCTGAGGCTGTAGAGCTTGAAAGACTACGATTGAAGGAAGAAAGAAACCAAATCAAAGAAGTTAGTGTTTTAATTATTTGGTGTGCATTTTGATTAAATTAGTTTTAAGATGTTTAGACTTACTTACGGATGTGTACTATGCAGAGAGAGAAGTTACAAAAAGTGGCTGCAGAAGTTGAAAGAGTTCAATTGAAGGAAGAAGAAAAGCAACATAGAGAAGTTAGTCTTTTAATTGTTCGATTTGCACTTGGATTAGCTTAGGTTTTAGATGTTTAAACTTAAGGAGGTATATTATGCAGAGAGAGAAGTTGCGAAAAACAGCCTTGAAGGCTGAGGTTGCAGAGCTCGAAAGACTTCGATTGAAGGAAGAAAAAAATCAAATCAGAGAAGTTAGTCTTTTAATTATTTGGTGTGCATTTTGATTAAATTAGTTTTAAGATGTTTAGACTTACTTACGGATGTGTACTATGCAGAGAGAGAAGTTACAAAAAGTGGCTGCAGAAGTTGAAAGAGTTCAATTGAAGGAAGAAGAAAAGCAACATAGAGAAGTTAGTCTTTTAATTGTTCGATTTGCACTTGGATTAGCTTAGGTTTTAGATGTTTAAACTTAAGGAGGTATATTATGCAGAGAGAGAACTTGCGAAAAGCAGCCTTGAAGGCTGAGGTTGCAGAGCTCGAAAGACTTCGATTGAAGGAAGAAAAAAATCAAATCAGAGAAGTTAGTCTTTTAATTATTCGGTTTGTGAATTATCTTTGTTTTTAGATTGCATTTGGATTAGCTTAGTTTGCAGATGTTTTAGCTTGTTGATGAGTCATATGCAGAGAGAGAAGTTGCAAAAAGCGGCTGCAGAGCTCGAGAAAGTTCGGTTGAAGGAAGAAGAAAATCAACTCAAAGAAGTTAGTCTTTAATTATTCGATTTGATTATGATTAGCTTAGTTTTTAGATGTGTAAACTTATGGATGTCTATTATGCAGAGACAGAAGTTGCAAAGAATGGTTGCAGAGCTAAAAAAAGATCGGATGAAGGAAGAAGAAAACCAACTCAGAGAAGTTAGTCTTTTAAATGTTTGAGTTGCATTTGGATTAGCTTAGTTTTCAAATGCTTAAACTAATGGATGTATACTATGTAGAGAAAGAAGTTGCGAAAAGCAACTGAAGTGCTCAAAAGGGTTCAGATGAAGGAAAGAGAAAACCAACTCAAAGAAGTTAGTATTTTAATTTTTCGATTTCCCTTTGGATTAGCTTGTCTTAAAATAGTTAAACTTATGAATGTATACTATACAGAGAGAGAAGTTGCAAAAAGCAGCCATGAAAGCTCGGACTGCAGAGCTTGAAAGAGTTCGGTTGAAGGACGAAAAAAACCGACTAAAAGAAGTTAGTCTTTTAATTTGTCGATTTGCACTTGGATTAACTTAGTTTAGATGTTTTAAATTATAGATGTATATTTTGCAGAAAGAGAAGTTGCAAAAAGCTGTTGCAGCAGTTGAAAGAGTTCGGTTGAAGGAAGAAGAAAACCGACTAAGAGAAGTTAGTCTTTTAATTGTTCGATTTGCATAATTTTCAGATGTTTTAACTTATGGTTATATACTATACAGAGAGAGAAGTTGCAAAAAGTAGCCATGAAGGCTGAGTCAGCAGAGCTCAAAAGACTTGGGTTGAAGGAACAAAAAAACCAAGTCAGAGCAGTGACTTTAAATTATTCGATCTTCATTTGGATTAAGTTACTTTCCAAATGTTTAAACTTACGAATGTGTACTATGCAGAGAGAGAAGTTACTAAAAGCTGTTCCCGAGCTCAAAGGAGTTCGATTGAAGGAAGAAGAAAACCAACTCAAAGAAGTAAGTCTTTAATGGCGCCGTCAATTTTAGATTCTTTATTTCATTTCCAGTTCTCTGATGCTAGTCGGTCTGTAACTCGGTGTCTAGAGTCCTCATTAGATAGTTTTAAATATATTGATAAGTAATTCATATTTGATAGCTTACTCTTTGTATTCCCTTTTGAAAACCACATCGAAGCCCATTTTGATCGGATATTTGCCACCCCAAATTCCATCAAACCCCTTAATAGCTACCCTAAAGCTCAAAACGCAGTTTAGCAACTCTCCAAAACACTGATACCACTGGTAAAGACCCGTGCCAGCTTACCAGCTAACCCTTAGCCTAACCACACGGCTCACAAAAGGTTAACCTTAAGTTATACAGTAGCCGGTCATGGTCCCATTTATGCTACCTAATATTTTCATGTATTCTCGGTGTGGGATCTCACAGTTTCAAACACTCCCACATAGATTGAAATGCATTTCAACTAGAGGAACCCTAATCAAACTTGATTCGAGCCCTAAAACTACAGATCGAGCAATATTCATCCATTTTGACATGATTCAAACCCTAGTTTACTGATTTGAAGGGCTACAAACTCTATTCGTCCTTAAAAACCTTCAGATCGAAGTAATTTCAAATCTTAATAGACCTGTTTGATCTTGGAAATCATGTATAAGTTCTTATTTGAGCCGTACGTTGCTTATTCGAGGGATAAAACATCTGTTCAATCAATTCTATGTGGATTCAAGGGCTGACTCGATTCAAACTCTAATAGGGGTACTCATTTTGGAACCAGATTAGTGCATGTCGACTTCAATTTGCTTTAGGTTTTATTGATTTTACTTGTGTTTTGCTGTTTTGATCTTTTTCGAGTCTATTTTAGTACATGCTCATGATTTTGGACTGAGTTGACTAGGTAGTGAAGCTGCTGAGTTAACTGAGTTCTCTGGATGGGGTTATCGGGTTGATTTTGGGGGTTGTTTTGATTGTTTTGGAGTTGAATTTTGATTGTTGAAATGGCTCATAGGGGTGGGGGAAGAAGATGATAACTATTTCTCTAGTGTTGATATGTAAGGCTAGTTTTTGGATTACCATTTCACAATCTCACAAAATAGACATGGTAGGACATAATCCCAGCAATTAGATCAGAATTTTTTTTGTCCTTATTACGAAATTTTGGTATGAGAAGCTCTAACATATTATTTGCAATACTATTGTTTGTGTCATGCATTTTAGAAAACTTGTTCAATTATTTGATGGGGTTTGTTTCTCATACTGTGGCTGCTTTTCGTGTCATTTTGTTATGATTTAACTCTAGACATACTCCTATTTTCAAAGTTTCTTTAGCCTTAATGTGAAAAAAAGGATAGACTTTGTTACATTGTTCATGTTAATATCGTGAGGAAATTGGTTTAGGCAAGTGATGATCCTGCTGAAGAGATTGACAGGCTGGATCCAACATGCAATATCTTGAAGCGAAAAAGTAGATGTAAAGGCAATGCAAATAAGGAAAACGATGTAGATGAAGGAGGCAAAAAAAGGAACAAAACAAAGCATGAAAGAGTTCAGCCAAAGGAAGAAAAAAACCAGCTTAGAGAAGTTAGTCTTTTAATTTTTTCCAATTTGCATTTGTATTAGCTTAGTTTTCATATGTTTAAATTTATGAATGTGTGCTATGCAGAGAGAGAAGTTGAAAAAAGTTGATGCAAATTTCAAAAGATTTCAGTTGAAGGAAGAAAAAAACTACTCCGAGAAGTAAGTCTTTCAATTGTTCGCTTGCATTTGGATTAACTTAGTTTTCAGATCCTTAAACTTATGGTGTATACTATGCAGAGAGAGAAGTTGCAAAAAGCAGCTATGAAGGCAGAAGCTGTAGAGCTCAAAAAATTAGAAAAGGAGAAGCAAAAGTGGGAAAAGGGAAAGTTTGCTTTAAAATCCATTGTGACCAAAGTTGATTCTAAAGTAGTTGAACTAGGGTTAGGTGTAGGTATGGCCTTTCTAGAATTTTAGTTCAGCTTGAAGTAGATTATACATGTTACTTCCACAAATGGTACTGTGTTGTGACAGAGAATGGGCACTGTTGTCTGTTAATCGCATGCGCTTTTCTCTATCCTCTGCCAGTTTATTTTTTCTCCTCTCTGAAAAATAAAGCAACGAACAAAATTAGGGTTGCAAGCGAGTCGAGTCGACGAACTTTGATGGGCTCAAACTCAGCTCGTTTACCGAACAAGCAAAAAACTCGAGTTCGAGCTTATCTTGGCTACAAACAAGCCAAGCTTTAGTGGTGGTGCTTTCCACTAAAGCTTTTCACTTGTAATCTCTAGTGGTGTTGTAAACAAGCCGTGCCCTTTTATACTCAAACTTTAGTGGGTTTTTTTTCATTTCTTATCATCAGATATAGCATTTTTAATGGTTTAATCAAGATTTTAATTTGTATAAACCGTAAAATGGATAATTTGTCTTATTGGTTGCTATATAATGGCTAAAATTGTGACAAAATAAGTCAATGAGATAAAAATAAAGTATGCCATTGAACTTATAGGTGTTGCTAATGATTTTAGATAATTCACGACCGTTACACCCGATTCCCGTTACATGACGTTCAATGCTAACGACACCACTCTACCAAAACCGTTACCATTACGTGTCACAAAACATTATGGGTTATTTACCTAGACACCCCCTAAACTATTTCGGTTTGACCGAGACACCCCCTAAACTAATTTTCCTGCGACGACACCCCCTAAACTTCCAAAAAATTTACCCCAAGACCCCTTCCTTAGCCTTCCGTCTCCAAAACTCAAGGTTTATGGTCATGTTTT
>JAXBDA010004293.1:0-29680 GCA_036023075.1 Gaultheria prostrata | reverse complement strand
TAATTTTCAATTTTTTTTGCACCATATTAAAGTTCTCAATAAGATCTATCAAACAAGATCCCCATTGCTTAGAAAATTATTTTTGTAACTATATTATTTTTTAGTTTGAAAATTGCACGTAGTTTCGAATGGGGCAAACATTTTGGAACGGAGGGAGTATTTTTTAAGATAAAATTCAAAGTTTTTCAATAAATTAAAAAAACTCGTCCATATCTAGTAAATTGCTGGAATTTTTTTGAATTTTTTTTTAAAAAAGTGTATTAATATCAAGTATAGGACTTGCTCTATGAGTGTACAATTTTATGTTTTTATTTTTATTTTTTATTTTTTTTATCTGCAAGATCTGAGAACTGACCATCAGTGACATATTGCTGATCTCCTTGACTTTATCCATGGGCATTGCTAGTTGCAACTTCCCCTGAGCCACATAAACCTAAAACAGCAAAATAATAAGGACTTCAGACGGACGTAAAAAAATAATTGGATGTTTAGATTATCATAAAAAACAAAAGAAGAGAACAAGGAGGAAGGAGATACAATATGTGATGGCCAACTCTCAAGACCATCAAATATATGGGTGGCATATATAATTGTAGCACCTCGCTCTTCACATTCCTTTCTGAGAAACTTCAGCAGATCAGCCCTCGCAAGCACATCAAGGTCAACTGTAATCTCATCAAGAAGAAGTACCTATATAAACAGGGACGCAGCTTTAATGAGCAAAGATCTGAAAAATAAAATTCCCGGAGAACGAAAAGTGGTCAAAAATAAAAAAAGCTTAAATGTCATGCAACATTAAGATACCTTGAATGGCTTTAAGAGACCCATACAGATCTGCACACGTCTTCTTTGACCATCAGATACTTTATGCATTCTCCATGATAGATCGATATCTAACACCTAAAAAACCAAGAAAGCAGACAAACTAGATAGAAGATATCTTTCCTAAACTTACGGTTGGCATATATGAATGCCCAAAATTTGAAAACTAATGGAAAAGATAACCACAAATGCTGCCTCGCAAGCATAAAACATAGACTAAATTAACAAATATAAGCTCATAACTTACGACTATTTTAGTGAAGAAATAATGTAAAATCTTACCTTGATTAGTTCAGCTCTTCTGTGAGGATCAATCCCTGAAACTCCAAAAATCATCTGGTCAGCGGAAACATCCATTTGTATTGGAACCTCAAAACCAGCAAAAGCAACATCTCGCCTCCACTGCAAAAGAGAAACCTTTATTCAGATATACCTTGCTAATTGCTATAATAAATACACGGGTGTCCTCGATGAATCTCAAGACATTTCATGCTTTACTCTATTTCATTCTTTGGATTCGCAGACAGAAGAAACAATATTTTTCGCAGCGAGGAACTTATAAGAGTATGAGAACTAAACAAATATGAATTTCCCAAAGCACATGACTTCAAACAAAAAAATGGACATGCACCAAGGATGAAGGCAGCCATGCCTACCTTCCAGAAACAAGACGTAGATAGACTAATGAGAGTTAATACTGCGTGGAATCAGCCAGTTTTAGACAGTAAACGACTACGATGCAAGTATTTTACAGACACAAAATGAGATCCTTCAATATAAGGTGAAAACAATTCAGATCCACAAAATAATATGCCCTAAGAAGCACATGTAAGGGTATTGGTACTCATACGATACGGAAAACCAACAAAATGGACGATACACGTACGGCTGAGATATGACTATAACAAATGCATTCTGATAATTTGGAGCAATGTATTACAAGTAAATGATTTCACTTTAAATAAAGGAAGGAAAATGATATTGGCACTCCCCTTATTGTTAATGGCACTCCAAAAGGGGAGTGCCAATATCAATAAGGGGAGTGCCAATATCAATAAGTGGAGTGCTAATATCAAGTCCATATAGGGATGGGAGTGCCATTAACAATTTGGGGAGTGCCAATATCATTTTCCTAAAGGAAATAGCTAAAAGACTGGGAAGATTAAGAGTCCAACATCAAATAACAGTTTATCGTTGAACACAAGTTCCAATGAGGTTTAATTCTATTATATTGAAGAACCTATGGATCATAATTTCATCCTACGATCATGCTAAGCATTTAACAAAAAGCACGTCATGTCAACTTTACTTCACCTCATTCTCAGTGTTGGGTATGGTTCAATGTATAATTTAATGGTACTTCTAGGATACGGCAAAAGCCATATGGAAAAATTATGGTGCGTGTTTGTGGCGTGCACCCAGAACGTATTTCTACAAGTATAATATGGTTTGAGAAGTACCAATAGTCCATAGCTTTGGGATGTGGTTACTCTGGAAAGCCTTCGACTTCCTCACATGCCACATGTTGTACACCATAGAAGCCCAAGCTATTTTTCTAAAAATGTGGCAAAAAGATTTCCTTCTAAATTTCCCTTCAATCCAGTTAACTTCTTTATCTCACGAAGGCTGAGGTCCACAGATGAGCAAGGGATAGTTTTGGCAGTCAGCGGAGGTTGTCTTTCGTCCTAAGGTTTCTGTAGATGGCAGTCACAAAAAATCAAGCAATGCTTATAAGTGGTCTTGGCCTCTAGGGAATGTAATAAGTTAATGCCAACTGCCATGTCTTGATAGGAAAAAGAGGTCTAACAAAATTCCAGGTGACAGCAACAACAAATTAGAAGACAAGGAAACAAACCACAAAACAGCACCAGTTCTGCAACACTTTGAATGGAAAGGGGACGTTAAGGAGGTCCACTGAAGACCATTATAAAATTACTACGAGGTACTCTACATTTACAAGTTGTCCTCAGTCCACTAGCAAAAGTTATAAGTAATTTTTTTCCTCTATACATATCTTTTTGACCTGACCAATTCAGATCAAACACAACATTACTGACTAGTAGGGGAATTGCAGTTAATATAAGCTCTACCGAACTTACTCATGAAGAACTGAGGGAAAACCCACTTCCCTCATTCCAAATAACTCGGGCCAAGTCTACGAAATTCCAATTGACAAACATATATCAACTAGAGACATCCAAATGGATTGGTCACAAAATGTAGTCACACAGTCAGATCACATTCATGTTTGAAAAAATAAATGGTCTTTTTCAAAAAAGGATCTCTACGGTGATTACATCTTGAGTACCATGTGATGAAACCAATGCATTGGTAAAGTACATTAATTATGAGGTTAGTTCCATGACCATTAATGGCACATCACAAGGTACACAAAAAGTGGTGAGCACATGTGATTACCCAACCATTACTTTTTGCCAAACCATACAATGCAATCCAGTCCTACTGCTAGTGGCACTAGATCATCCTGGCATGGATGATCTGCTCCATACAATGCAATCCAGTCCTACTGCTAGTGGCACTAGATCATCCTGGCATGGATGATCTGCTCCATTGAATACTACAAGATAAAGAGTTAAGATTGTGGACCCAACGACACCCGACACTGAACAGAACAGCTAATGCAACTCAATTTATAGAAGGGTTCTATAAAATAATCACAATTATCTTTTTATCAAATCATTCCCCAAACACTATTAGGGTGCAAAAGATGTTCTGCGTATATTAACCAAACACTTTCACTTACGCATAATCTATTATGACTATAACCCAGAAAGAATAAGCATCCAAACACACACTAGACATTTCCTTCAGCTTCCGGCAACGTTTTCAGCCTCTGTTTATGCAATTTGTCTACCTTACCTATCAATTACAACTTAAGTAGAACATGCAAATCAAATACAAACACAAAACAAACCAATCATGACAAACATCCAAGCACATTTCTTATTAAAAAAAAAAAAATCCAAGCTCGAAATGCAAACTCAAAATTCACATGCAATTAACCCAAAATTTCAAGAAAGGAAACAAAAACATCAACCAGAAGGGAGGTAGGAAATCAAACCTCCCCACCGAGATAGCAAAGATCTCCAGAAGACGTCAAGGCCGTGTCATGAAAAGCCGATCTACCCAGCACACGAACCATGCTGGGCTCCACCATGTGCTTCCCTCCCAAAATCTTCAGAATCGTCGTTTTCCCTAAAATTCACATTTCCATTTACATTCATACCAAATCAATTCTATAACATTCCAATTTCATTTCCCCTGTTTGATAAGCGATAAAATTAGCAGACAAATTATGGTAAAGAGAATAGGGAGGTTTAGGGATCGAACCGGCGCCATTGGATCCGACGAGAAGGCAGCGATCACCGGAGTTGAGAGTAAGAGAGAACTCGTCGATGAGAGGGGTGGAGCCCGGCGGAGGATGGCCGTCGATTCCGGGGTAGGTGAAGCTGAGGTTGGTGATCACGACCGTGGGATTTGAATTCTCCTTCACCGCCATTGCTATAACTGACAAGCCCGAGAGAGAGAGAGAGAGAGAGAGAGAGAGAGAAATCAATCGATAGCTGGGATTGGGTTTAAAAATGGGGTGAAACCAATGAAACCCACCAACCCAGTTGTTGGAGTGAGGCGTGGCGCAGAATTGGATCACTACTTCCATCCATGGAGTAATACAGACATGCCGACTACTGTAAAGTAAGGGATGATCTCTTGCCACGTCTAGAAAATTGGCTGTCTTTTTTTTCTCTTCAAAGGGAAATAATTTTTGAATTTCATTTTATTTTAAGAAAATAATTTTCGCACCCTCGAATTACTAACCACATCCCCTGGGGGACGCGAAAATCAATTTAGAGTGAGTCCGGCTTCAGGGCTGCCTACGTATCTCCGGCCTCAAACGAATCAGGTTTCACGTAGTTCGGAAAATAAGCTGAAGTATTAGATAAGTGAAAGTCACTGGGAATTTAGCCAACGAGGCACAGATGCGTTTCTATCGTACACAGAGGATAATGTCTAGACTCTAGCGGGGATTATATAACTAGGGATCAAAAATATTTGTTGAGAAACTCCGGTTGAAAATGTGCCTAAGAACAGTAGCGGACCCAGGAATTCAAACTAATGGGGGCACCTTATTAATTATAATCGTGCAGCTTTTTTCTAGTCAACGATCTTACTAAATTAAGATATTTATTATGGACTATAATGTTTATAATGCATACATTTTATAAAAAAAAAGAACAGAAAATGAGCACAAAATCAATTTTACATTTTTATTTTGAGATATATATGAGTGTATATGTTAAATATAGTGTTATATTACATAATTATGCTAAATATATAATATAAATATTTTTTTTTTGAGTTTTGCGAGGGGGTCGGTGGGGGCACGTGCCCCCGCTGACCCCCTTGGGTCCGCCCGGCCTAAGAAGATGACACGACTCAGTTGGGGAAAGATTAAAAAAAAAAAAAAGTAGTCATCTAGGGTCGCCTATGGCTGACAGGTGGTCCAGGATGTTTTTGGGTGGCCTCAATACCACCGATAATGGGTTTAAAAGACTGTTTATACGTTTGTAGGAATATGTTGAAATTTTTTTACCGAAGCCGAAAATTAGCACCGGCGGGCCCAGGGATGTATCCAGTTTTAGAAAGTGAAAACGAGAGCAGAAGACTCCAAAGATCTTTGAATAAAAAAATGAATTTTGCTGCCGGAAAAATGGTCTTCAGCAGGACCTGAGATATCCTCAATAGGGTTTATATGCTGAAAATACTGAGTTTGAGACGAAGGATATTTTGGTACAAAGTTAGAAAATTTGGTATCGGGGCGGCAGACGACTGTCGACGGGCTCCGGAAACCTCCGAATTGATTCCACAGGATGAAAAGACTCTGGACATAACAGATGGGTATTTCGATACAGTTTTATGGCAGCCACTTTTCTTGACTTGAAAAAACCATGCATGAACAATTGGCTTAAGCAATGTTCGCATTTTCTTGCTATTTTAAAGTGTAGCAGAGATTTGAGAGATTGGTGAGAGCTAATTGGTACACACGGGGGTTGCTGTTTGAATGAGTATAATTTCCTCCATAATACAAGGCCGCGTCCAGTGGACATAAGAAATAGGCAAAACCACGTCAATTTGGTTGTTTCTCTTTGTTTGTGGTCCGTATGTGTTATGGATGTCCTGGTGCACGCTAGGAAATGAGAGAGAGGGCGTACCTGGAGAAAATTTAAGATTTAGTAAAAAATATATAGTTGATATATATAAAAAAGAACAAAGAATAAGTGATGATTATTAGATTTTTTAAGAAGATGAAAATGTCAGCATAATCAGAGGAATTGCAGAACAGTCAACTTACATATACTTCACTAAAAATCTTGCTTCACTTAGATCATAGAACCACTTGCTGAATAAATCAGCAGAGGCCTGAAGAATTAAAAATCTGTTATTATCATGCGATCATGGTATTTTCCCAGTAGTTTTTACCGTTTACTGTACTCAGAAGCCTGGTTTTGATGTAAATTTGACTGCATGCAATTCATGTCGACTTTTAGTGTTCTCAAAGCATTGTCCAATTTGCAAAACAAAAGTTGGTTGTTGGTTGGAATGCACTGCTAAGCATTTTTACTGGACATCTATATATGTCCGTTGGAGATACGCTTGCATGAAGGTTTTTGCTGTGCTCCATGGCTATGTGATCTATAGTACCACTGTTCCTTTTGAAAAGGGTATGTTCGCAGCATCATGGATGCTATAAAATTTAGTTTAGTTTATAGGAAAATGTGCTCTCTTTGGAAATGACTTGCGCAGAGAAATAATGGAACTGGAGATGGTTTTACCAGCAGACACACAATTCTTTGTTGTCTCAGAGGCCGGAGCCGGCAACGCAGCATATGGATGGCCTCTTGAAGCATATTTGCGAGCTGTACACTGATTTTGTTTTAAAGAACCCCTTCTATGAAATGGAGATGCCCATCTGGTGTCAGCTCTTTGATATTAACCTGAAACAGGGAGTTCGGGAAGACCGTGTTGCTTTATTGGTTCGATGAATCCAACCTTGAATGTCCCATGTCCTAAAAGTTTCAAGCAATCCCCATCTGTACGTCTTAAGGTAACATCTCTTCCTGTTTTATTTCAACTTGTTCAGTTTTTTTATTGCAACCTTTTTTGCGTTGAATTAATAGCTAATAAGGGTGAGTTTTCTGTTTTTAGCTAAAAGTGTTCAAAACTCCTAAAAATAATTAATGATATGAGGAGAATGACCCTTCTCATAATTCGTGTTTAGGAGTTTTAGGACATGGATTATTTTGGTAAACTCAGCCTCGGAAGCAAATCCTTATGGATTACTTGGGTCCGTAGTTTAGTCATGCAAAATTTGGATACTAAAAGCTAAATTTGCATACTAAAAACTAAATTTGGATACTAAAAGCTTACATACCTACATATCATTGCATATTGACAGGCCAAACAATATACAAATCAAGCACAACTGTTTAAAACAAAAGAGAATCCCAATCCTACTTCAACATTCCTCCACATCAAGGAAGACTGCCCTGTTTTTAAGTACAAACTTTTTAAAGAAAACAAAGCTTCAGAAGGCACCACAAGATTCAGAAGACGCTACAGAAACAGTTTAGGCGCTGGGCGGGGCGATAAGATGATGAACGCCAACTGCATCGTCACGAAGTTTTCAGTCATATCGTCTGCGGCTGATGATATGTTGATCCTTTTGTAGTTCAATGACTCATCATTGTATATGTCCCACCACTTGTTTACAAGCACCCTTATGTCTTCCCTGTCCATGTTCTTACCTTTCCCGTTATACCTCCACGGCTTTGATCCCTGACACAAAAAAAACATTCGTTCACTCTCCTCCAGAACATTTGGACTAACATTAATGTCTTACATTACCTGAAAAATTGGAAAGTTTTAAGGTTGTAGATTGGATAAGTGATCAATCACCTCTGCACAATAATGAACAACTTTCGCTTTGTCGATCTCAATGTGTCCCGGGTGACGCCATAACGTGGCCACAATGAGGTTGTAAATTGGTGGGATGGGTTTGAAAATATCCTTGAAGAACATGTTTAAGAAGTCCTGAAAAGTACAATCATCCAAGCCTATAATTAGTCAATTAGAATACCATTGCTAACTAAACACACACAACTAGGCTACTCAATGACACCAGAACGAAAAACTTGTCAAATGTGAGGTGTACGTAGTTGGACCTCGAGTTCGTCCTACTTTATACCGAATCTGCCTCTCAGTTCAGATTGGAGAGGAACTGAGAGCTGAATTGATCTTGATTGATTATCAAAATTTTGACGTCGAACCAACACACATAACATAGACCCGAACTAATTAACCTGTCCTAAGAAGATTCATATGGCCTGGATGTACCCACAACTCTGCAATTCTCATCATATTTAATCGAAACTTGAGTTTCCGTGTTTTTTTTACCAAAGATGTCTAGTATGACATTGTAACCTGTCAAAAACCTGTTATAAAATCTGTGAAAACGTGCATTTGTTTTACATGCATTGTCATTGCCAATATCAGGGAGGTATGAGACTTGATTCTCATATTGATTTGGGTTACCTAGCCGCCAACCCAATGACCGAGCTAATTTCGTGAGTTCTGAAAGTTTATAAGCCCGAATCCAAACCATGCTGATGGTAGTACCCAATCATGAAGGAAATTAAAGATCGTAAATATTACCTGTTCAGCAAAAGGTGTATGAGGTGTGACTTTGAGGGTGTTCAAGAGATCATAATAGGTGGAGAGGCTGGGCTCGAAAACTAACATGCCGGCATTGAAGTAGAGAGCAGGCTCAGGTCCCAACTCTGAAGGCCATGAGACCTTGTCGGAGCAGTGCTCTTCCCAACCCATACACAAGCAGTCCCCCACGCAAGCGCGGAGCATAGTATAGGCTGAGGTGGGCTATAGCCCAGGGTAACCTCCCAAAAATTCAAAAAATATATATATATACATATATTGAAAATTTTAGAACAATACTCATTTTAGCCCACCCCATTTATATGAAAACCAGTCCTCTGCCTCTTCTGTGAAGTGACGAACTGCGAAGAAAGCATAAATTCATTAAGCCAAATCTCTATTCCGGTCTTTAAAACTCAATCTCCGGCAGAAAGCTCTCAGATCTGGAATGATTTTCAGATGTTACAGATCGTTAATGGAAACCATGCCTCATCTTCCTCTTGTAAGTGAAGACCTATGTATATAGGATAGAAACAGATCTAGAGAGCGAGTTTTTGCCTTATGTTGCTTATGTATACAGATTGGGAGTAGCTAGCATCCACTTTTATTCCTTTTCGTGCCATGTTAATTTAAATAAATTGAAAAATAAGTTGATTAGCAGTGCTTTTCAACATATTTTGATTCTCACTACTATATTTTGGTATATGGAAAAACATGACATTATATAAATGTATTTTTGTTATCAATAAAGTATAGGTATTGCATATTTAAGGTTTATAGGTTGGTTTTTACATATTTGAAAAAACAATATATATGCACATAAATATATATATTCTTACGTATAATATCGCGCGGTATTTTATGTTAGCAAAATTGATCTTTGTAACAAAATGAGTGATGTTTCTTGCGGATTCTTGATTACCTTCAGTGAAACCCTGAAATAGAACTTGTTATACATATTTATTGGAGTACCTAATTTTGGATTAGCCCGGGATAAAATAATATCCTAGCTCCGCCCTTGCCCCCACGCCATAGAAGGAACCGTCCGGCAAGTCAAAGAGGTGGTCGATGTTGTCGTATACCTGGATGTCTCCGTCCAAGTATATCATCTTGTGGTATTCCACAAACTGCAATTCAGTGGTTTTAAAACCAGTGGAACAATGAATTGTATACCCGAACAAACAGTGACAAGAAAAATGTTACAAATGAGTTTGTGCCCCCAAATGCCCACATAGTGATACGGAAACCGGTTAGACCTAGGAGGGCTTTTGATATTTAAGTGGTGTTGGACTTTCGGACCAATTTTGACTTGTGGTCTAGGTTTGTCGCTCAAGATATGAGTTTTTTTCTTTCGTTTTCAATAGCAACATTATTCAAATGGGAGTGAAATATACTTGTTTTTTTCTTTTTGGTTGTGCATGACCTAAACATTTTTTTTTTTGTAGTCCTAAAATATTTGAAGCCCAATCCAAAAAAACAGAAAAGCTCGACCAAACCAAACCACCCCAAACAAACTTCTCTCCCCCCAATATTTTGACCGGAATCAGGTTGCATCAATCCTAGACCGAACAAACCCCGATCGACCCGAACCGATTTCACCCTTACAAAATAGGGATGTGTAGTGCTTGGTCATGGATCTTTGGAATTTGTGCGTGTCTTGGCCTTGGTTTTGATGCCAACCGAGAAGCTCCTTGTTTGGAGCAGTTTTTCCCCCCCTCTTTGATGGAGACATGGAGTATTGTGTTGAAGAATCGAGCGGGACCCATTTTGGTTCCAGGGGAAGAGATAATGATGATGAACTGGAAAGAACTCAGGTTCTTTTAACTTGTTTATCGTTGTACATAGCTAGCTTTCTAACGTAGAAGTTTTCACGTTTTGTAGGGATATCTAACGTTTGTAAAGCAATATGCTACGAACATAACTTTAAAACACAACTCCATTCAAAATCGTTCGATGCACATAGACTGTCACGCATTAGACGACTCCAAATACAGATGTGTCTAAAAGTAATGTTCCTAGACTTTTTGACGTTTGTAAGCATAATTATGTTACACAAGTGAAACATATAGAGTATATGGGTACGTACCTCCCAGATACGAAGCTTGGAGTAGTTGATGGCGTAATACTTCCACGCAAACCTGGTCCCGTTCTCCGGCGGCTGTACCCGCCCAATCTCTCGTACCATGCATCCCTGAGCCACCAGCATGCGGCGGTGCTCCTCCGGTACATCATTAAGCACCGCCAACACAAGCGGGTACGCAGCCTTCACCTTCCTCAAGCCCTTGGCCAGCCCAACCACTCCCTTCACGTAGTCACCGTCCCCCGCTAAGAACGTCACGTAGGCCCGGCTCTACAGGCTCGCTGCCTTGGCTAGACCCCTGGCCGTTGGCTTGGTTACACGATGAGAAGCCATTTTGGTGTTTGAAAAACAAGGAAAATGGTTTACTATGTGCTTGAGGGAAGAAAGTTTACTATGTTCAAGCCTCTGAATGAAGTTTCATGCGACGTGCTAGTGGACAACTAATGCTCACCGCTCCCTATATACGGGCAAAAGTTTAAGCCATTCCATAAAATGACAAGATTTTTTTGGCAAAATATACACAGCAAAATGAATTGACTCGTTCGTAAATTATTCCAGGTTCGACAACAACTTTGGTTTAATTAACAAAAATTATGCTAAGCAACAAAAATGTTACCGAACATCCCCTAAGTGTTTCGTTCTCCATTTGCTATTTTTTTACAAGTAACGCTACACATAGAATTTTAGAACACAATTTCATCTTGAACCGTGGCGACGCACATGAATCTACATGCATCAACCGGTTCTGCACATATTTATATCGGGAGTTGTGTTTAAAGTTGTACGAGTAGACTTTTCATTTTTTTTTATTCCCTTTAAATTGGACTCCTATTATTTCCTTGGACTCCAATACTACTGTTTGCTCTCTTTCTTAATTCTTTCTACACTTCCGTTCTTTAATTTTTGGCTCGCGAATTTAGTATAAAAAAGTTTTTGAAAGACATGACATTTCCATGTCCACGTGCCCGCTTACACTCAAGCACGCACTTTTACGTGACTTTAAGATTAAGACAACCGTCTCTTCAGAAAAAAAAAAAAAAAAAAAAGAAAGAAAGAAAGAAAGAAAGAAAGTTAGGTCGATCGACTTAATTCCCACCCTAAAATGATACACTATGCATAAGGCAATAGCCTGATTTCAATGCCTTGGAGCAACGTCACGTGATATTTTGAAATACGCCAGCAGCATAGAACATTTTCATAGGATTCACAATTACGTGAATATAACTCACGTTTATGATTGTGATGCAGCATTCCAGAGCATCATATAACTGTACTCCGCGATTCCCGTATAAATTTCTCTGATTTCTTGGCACATTACCAATTCCTCACCGTCACCGGCCGTGGTCACCGATGCATGAGGGTTGTGTATAGAGAAATAGTCTTAAACAGGAAAGGAAACCCATAAAACAATCCATAAACAGTATCCGACTGGTGAGATTCATCTGGTACACTGTTTAAAAAGTATACCGGATAAATCTCACCCGTCGAATGCACTTTATGAGTTGTTTTCTGAGTTTCTTTTCATGTTCCCTACCATGCCTTGTTGTGTATATGTATATATTGTATACTGCTTTAGGCATTAGTCCACGTGGATATCTAGCACCACGTGTACCATATTTTTTGCTGACATGTTTAATTTAGTATTTGATTACAGAAATGCTAGGTACACAGAAATAATATCCAGAATTTACCCAGAAAGTGGGAATGATAAGCCACTCATTCCCACTTTCTGGGTACTTTTTCTGTGTACGTAGCATTGGGAAGAGAGGTTCCTGGTGAGCGGCCCTGGGAGAGCGCCCCTAGTGAGCGCATCCGGACCGTCCAAAAGTGTTTTGGACGGCCCAGATTTTTTCATAGAAGAGTCCAAAATTGTTTTTGGACTCTTCCATGAAAAAATCTGGCCGTCGATTGCCGAGATGGACGGCCCGGATATACTTACCAGGTGCGCTTACCAGCACCCCGGTCCCCTAGCATTGCCGATTTGATTAAAAAGGTCTAGTGGAGCCTCTACACTATAGGACACATGCTAGTGTTTCCTTCACATGCTAGTGTTTCTTTTTTTTGTGGTTGTTTTGATAGTTACAAATTTTCTCCGTTTGCTATGAGTTTTTTTGAACTTAAATACGACAAACTGGTTATATACACGTAGCTTCTATTGTCTTCTATATTTTGTTTACTAGTATTTTCTAATAATGCACGGTATCGGGTTAGTTTTACGCACATCGATTAATTTCTAACTAACAAATCTCATGCATGGTCTACGGAGGAAGAGTTATTTAGAACAGTAGCTTAATTAGGAATATACGTCACTGGGGCACTATAAAAACAAAAACTCTAAAAACAGCTGACAACATTCCACCGTAGACCATGAGATATGTGATCAAATACTCCACTCCTAAGTATATATGTGATCAAATAACGTGGTCTTGCAACAAAAATTAGATAGTTTGATTAAACACTTAATTATGAATGTCTAACTAAGATATATTTTTACAGAACCAATTAAAAGGTTAAGAAGTTAAAAAAATGGCTTTTGACTATAGAAGTGAGACCTAATATGGATCCTAAATAAAGTAGATATTTTCAGTTCTTGAACAAAATAGTAGCGGGTTAGTTTATGCGTGTCAACTAATTTCTAAATAACAAATCTCATGCATGGTCTACGAAGGAAGGGTTATTTAAAATCGGAACAAATAGTAGCGTAGCTAGGAATATGCGTTATATATAAACAAAAACTCTAGAAATAGCTGACAACATCCCGCCGTTCTTCGACAGAGGGATCCATGCAGGAGCTCGGGTCACCGCACACCTCCCAATTATCCCATTATTGATACAATATTTTAAGATTTTGTTTGTACAAATTATGAAGGAAGGTCCCCTCAAAATTTGTTATATAAGTATATATGAATGATATTTTGTTAATTTATGAATACAGATAATTCGGTCCCCCCACATAATGAATCCTACGTCCGTCACTGTCTGCCTAGTGTTGGGTATCCCAAAGGACTAGTTATCAGTTTGTTTGTGCTACGGTTCTGAACTTATGTTGTTGAACTCTCGCCCGTAATTGTTTTATGGATTTACGTTTTTTTTTTTCCAATTAAAAGATCTCAATTTAATCCACAAAATGGAGTGAAAATTGAAGGAGTTTGCACAACTTTCCACACCTTTCCAATATTTTGCATCATGTTTGGGATGGACTTGTTCTTAGAAGAACAAAAAGCAATATGGGGCAATGATTTTGGCACTCCACTTTTTAATGAATGCATTTCACTGAAAGATAAATAGTATAGTACATCCATAAAAAAGTAAAGTGTCAATATCAATTACCAAACCAAGAAACAATTCCTGCACCCAAAAGAAAAGAAAAATCCAAGGGCCAACTCATTGGATCCACCACCTACCTTATGCATTGATTATTTTGGCTCTTTGCAGTGTATACAAATGTCTTGAGCCTCCACAAACTTCCAATTTTAAATTGCTCAAATTTTGCATTAAAAAAAAATGACGGAGGGAGAACAATGAGAGAGAGAGAGAGAGAGAGAGAGAGAGAGAGGGCTGCTAGGGGTGCTAAGGGCACAACACTTTTGAGTACAACACTAGTTTAACATTTGTGTGGGACCATTTCAGATATCTCACATAAATGATCTAAGCCGTTCAATATGTTCAAAAAAAATTTGACGGGCCCTTACAAAAAATCAGTTTACCCGGATATCGGTAAATAGTTGATTCATACGTTCTTTTTTCGGTCTCTAATCGTACAAACCAAAGAACGTATGGATCAAGCACTTACCGATTTCTGGAAGAACTGATTTTTTACAAAGACCCTTCAAAACAAATTCTGAACAAATTGACAGGCTCGAAATATTTGTGTGGGACCTCAAAATGGGTCCCACACACGTATTGTACAAGTGTTGTACACAAGAGTGTTGTATCCATAGCAATTAATAGGGGCCCGGTGCGGAGAACAAAATACGTATATTTTCTCTCTTTGAGAAATTGTAAATGCGGATTCAAAAGTGTATGTGGGGGCCATTCGGCCCATTTTCTTCCACAAATACAAAAACATAAACATTTGGCCCCTCCAAAATGTTTAATTCTGGACGCATACATCTTTAAGATTTAAATAACTTAGGATTAATCACGTAATAGGATTAATAAATCTTTTTGGAACTATTATAGGTGAATTAGGATAGTGGTTTGACGGACCCAATCCCCAATTCTTTTTTTCAATTCTTTTTTTTTTTTTGGCAAACAATCAACAAAAAGCTTTATTAATCTCAACAAGTAAAGTAATTCAAAGAGAGTAAGAGGCAAAGGGAAAAGGCCAATTCACCAAAGAAAATAAACAGGAGGATGGCAAGTAACCAAAAAATATACTCCAGCTCAGATACAGGCAGGCATACAGCAAACAAGTCACCCCACAAATGGAACTCCGGCATCAGCAGCAGTACAGACGCAGTCTCCAGTTAACTAGAATCACTAAAGATATGTACACAACCTTCAAGAACACCACCAACTATAACAATCTCTCCTAGGTGAGGTATCCACGAGACAAGATAGACCCAATTGTTAGTCCCACCTCCATGTGAGAGTCATGAAGGTGATTAGTAAAACCCATCAATGACAAATCAAATCAACTATTCTAAAGTAGCATGGTTAAATTGTAAATAACAGAAACGACTAGCAGTTACATGTTACTTCAGCCGTTCAGCGTATCGTCAAAAGTTCAATATCTTTGAATCTATCTTTCTACCGTGGAGTGGACACCAAGAAATTCGAATATTGTATCCATAAATATGCACATACAGTTTTACCACAGACTCTCCTTGACTCTCCTTTGATCTCTGCTCATGAGATTCTAAATAAATTACTTAAAACTAGTCTGCCACCTCCCCGGGATCAGATATGGAGTCTTTGAACACAATGGCATTTCTAGCTACCAACCAAATGCATGACTGCATAAAGACATGTTTCCCAGCAAAATCTTCCAAGATTGGAGTACTTATTTGAGAACCAAATATTCATACGTTCCATGGCAATCACAGTCTGAAGCTAGTGCAAAACAAATGGTGGTTGCCGTATCTTGTGGTATTGTATCTGATTTGCAAGAGGCAGAGCATGTGATAAGGTCATAAGGGGTGTTGTTTTGACTGGATTGTGTTAGTTCCTAGTGTCTTTGCTTCCTGGTTAATAGATTTGTTTCCATGTACCTTTCTTTTTGTCGATCCCATGTAACTTTAGTTTTGTTGATTCATTGGGGAATTAATGAGGTTAACTCAAATTCTCTTCATGGATTAGACTTGTTGGTGGGCTTAGATTCATTGGTGGTGGAGTCAATTGCCAAACCCATTCAAGCTCAGATAGCTACAGAAATTGTAAGTAACTCTCACATGTTGGTTGAGGATATTGAAGTAGGGAAAGAGTATCTTGGCATCGACTGTAGTGTTGTGGAAGAGACTATGGATGAGATGGCAGACTCAATGAAGAAAGTGGCAGATCCTTTAGAGGTTATGGTGGATAATGATGACTACGCATCCGTTGATCAGATCTTGCTTCTGATGATCCTCTTTTTAAGTATGTGGCTCTCAAACGTCAAAAGAAGAAAAACCGTATCAGACAAGGTGTTCATAGGAAACCTATTGTATCTGATTTGCTAGAGGCAGAGCATGTGATAAGGTCATAAGGGGTGTTGTTTTGACTGGATTGTGTTAGTTCCTAGTGTCTTTGCTTCCTGGTTAATAGATTTGTTTCCATGTAACTTTCTTTTTTGCCGATCCCATGTAACATTATTTTTGCTGACCAAGAGAAAAAGACAAAGTCTAGCCCCAGTTCGAAATGGATGCCCATATTTTTCAAGAAAATGCCCAAAGTTCGTGACCATAACGCATCGACTAATTTCAGATAGCTAAACCAATCAGATAGCATCAAGCCTATAATCTTTGATGTCATTACTTGCAAAAAATACAATTTTAAACTAACAAGGAGGCCAACTAAGTTATTCAGTTCCTATACAATGTAAGAATGCACCTTGATCAGAACATTCGATGTCATGACTTGCCGCTATGATCTTTGATGTGCTTATGGAGACAGCTTGATCAAGGGGGCCATTACAACTGGATTCATCTAGTTAAAATAATAAGAAATTACAATATTCAGTTATATAGTTTTCTATCTTTTGATGGGCAAAAAACTCACATATGAAGCATCAAGAGCAGAATAACAAAAAACGCATATCAAAAAGGAAAGATAGCAACAGCACAACAACGAATACCCCAAAACCAACTTTAAGACAACTATAGATAAGAAATGTGGCTGCACCAACAACATCAAACCAATAATTCAAAGGCCTAGCAGAATGATGTAAAAGATATATAGCAGTTTTGAGGAGTGTAAGAACAACTATAATGATGAACAATACCTTTCCTAGCAAGATATTGATACATTTTATTATTTTTATACTTAGTAGCATATGCTTCGTACTCAAAAAATCTGTCATAAACTTGGCTTTTGTAATGTAGAGGATAGAGCCATGTAAATCTACTATGATCATCAATGAGCAACGATAATATCTATAAGTAGCTGAATCATGTGTAAAAAGAACCAATACATAACTATGAAGAAGAGCAAGAGGTTTATCGACACTGGAATGAGAAAGTTTAGAAGGAAGTCGATGACTTTGACACGCTACGATCAATATATATAGCTTGAACCTTTATTAATTGGAAATAAGACACATTCTTCTGCTGAAAAATGTGTTGATACTTCAAAGAAGGACGGCCCAATCTGTGATGCCAAAGAGACTTAGGAGCAGATGTAACTCTAAAAGAAGTACTCCTAACCAATTCATGTGGAGCAGAAAAGCAAGGACAAGTACTGACGATTTGGGAAAATTGATAAAAGCCTTGCACATTAGGGCCACGACGAAGAATTAGATACGTACGTAGCCTTGTCCTGAATAGTAAAGAAACCAGCAAACATGAAATATCCTAAGCGAATAGTCAGGGTGTACGAACAGATGCATCAATGCCCTAATGCTAGCATCGAACTCGTGATGTGAAGCACCTTTGTGTAGGAACAGATGCATGACTTGTGTGGTTACTCCTGGACAGATAGTTAACAACCTGCTAATTAGAGTAGCAATAGCAGCAGTGCAGCACATAGCCAAAACAGATTATAATACAAACAGAGAGCCAACTCAACATTGGCATAATCAAGAGGCAAAATCTCAATAAGAAGAAACTCAGGAAATCAAATCCTAATACGCCCACTCACATCTCTTTTTGGACTAACTATGGCCAAAACACTAACTAGCAAAAGCTGCAAGTATATTGAGGAATGAATATATAGAGGATTTTTTGTATTGTTTACATGGAAAACTAAAATAGAAGAACATTTACACTGTGAAATCAAACAATAAGAAAAATGTTCAAAGAAGGGCAAGCAGAAAATGCTAGACAATGTGCAGAAGAGAGAGAACTAACACCAAATCAAGAGCTCAAGGGCTAGTCATTCAAGAATCCACACCACTCATTTACTCAAACCTATGCAAAATTTTACTCAAATCAAGGGAGACTTTCATTTGGGTTTGCTCATACCCTTCAAGACTATTTCTCCCCTTCCAAATTTGTAACAATGCCATTAATGGAGTTTTTACTCAAATTTGTACTTTGATAGCATACAACCGAAAAATGGAGATGGGAACCCAAAAAGAGTAAAGCCAATATTTTTCTTTAATCAGATTCGGAAGAATATCTAACATAAATGGGTCATGTTTTATTTTTCTTTGTTTCTCAAGTCCAAACAGCAAATTCCCAAGTTGAAGCTATACAAAACCGAAAAACAAGAAGATCAAAAATAAATAAACTAAACTAAACCCACTCCAAACAGAGCTAGAAAACAAATAAAGGGCATATATTCCAAAGTTGGGGAGGGAAGAATTCACAAAGTGGGTTACCGGCCCGTCACTCTATGAAATTTTATTATGACATTGTAAATTATGCTACAAAAAAAATGTTGACTGGAATAAAGATAAAACAAAATCAAAGAACACACAATTTCATGGGGTACACGAAGAAACAAGAGAGAGAGAGAGAGAGACGTACCAGCTGTATGTTGAGAGCTATGAAGCCACGCAGATGAGATGAAACTGAGGAGAGAGAGTCGGCTTTGCTAGCTAGGGCTTATTTGGGGCTATGAAGCACGGATACGATACAATACGGATACGTAGATACGTGATTTTTCTAAAAAGTCGGATACGATACGTTGGGGGTACGTTGAATATAAAAATATAAATTCAACATATTATATATATTTAATTTTTAATTCCTAAATTCCATCACACAAGTTCACTATTTTATATATATACACAAGGTGAGATGAGGGACGAGAGAGAGAGAGAGAGAGCGCTATGTCGATCGATTTGGGGAAAAACACATATAAAGCCCTAATTACACTTTTAACCCACATGTTTCAAGTAATAACATATTTACCCGTGCGTCCGTGATGTATCCTAGCTATCCAAAACGTATCCGAATACCAAAAAAATAAATTTAAATTCTGGATACTTTAAAAAACATAACAGATACGTATCCGGAGAGTATCCGAGAGTATCGGTATCCGATACGGATACGATACGTGATACGGAGGCCAAAATAGAGTATCCGTGCTTCATAGATTTGGGGGTTTCGATAATTGCAGAGCGAAAAATTAAGAGGATTTGTTTCAGCACCAAAGAATTTCCTTTGAGCTGTTGAAATTTTTTAACACTGCCAGCGCTTTTACTTGGGCCGTTGGGAAAGGAAGAATTTTACCAACAGCCCATTAATAACCGCTGGTAATGGCCCGATACTAGCAACAGCTGGAATGCGCTGGTATAGACCGACAATAGTAGCGCTTTTTGGCCACTGGTACAAAAAACGCTGGGAGAAGTCAAGTTTCTTGTAGTTTAATGGCCGTTCGAATCATTGATGTGGATTCGGATGGGAAAACAAAGGAAAGAAAGAAAGAAAGAAGTGAATTCCCTGAGAAATACAAGCATCGGACTCATTGTACTAGTTCAAGGGGTAAAGAGGCTTTGCCTTGACTCCAGTCAAGAAGTCGGAACTTCCTTTTGCGATACAAAAAAAAAAGTCCTACCAGGGTTCTGGACATGAGATATGATCATATAAAAGCCACAAGCTCATTGCAGTTACCAGGAAGTATGTTGAACAACAGAAGGGCATTTATGAAATGATCATGAGCATGACGATTAAACTTTTCATTGGTCATGGTGTCCCCGCACTTTCCACTACACATTTATGTTAGACCATACAATTACTCGTGAACTCTACCTGAATCTGAATGTATGATTATGAACGCGTTGAGCACCGTTGAATAATTTCCCAAGCTTGACATTATTTGTCAACAGAGTTTGTTTGACAAATACCATCCATCTAATAACAAATCGGTTAACAGCTGGCATTCTTCTGTAAAATTTATAAAGAATTACTAGGGTGGGGGAATGTGCTGCAGACAGTGGAAGTTATACACATTTCAATTCAATGACCACCTGTACTCTGAGAACAAGAACACTAATAAATGAATGAATTTGCCTCCTAACCAAACCAACAAAGGAACAGCAAATTGGTCCTAAGATTTGATATTTGTACTGTATATCTTACAAGGTGAAAAGCCAAGATAAACAGAATATTAGGAAGTCGACCGAGTGAATAGGGCAAAAATGTTCTGACCTCAAGCTGTACTAAACGGCAATCCCACCTGATTCTACCACCATTTTCAAAGTCGTCAATGAGAAAACTCATGGCCTCTAATTGGTACGTATTTTCTGCACAAGCCTGGGCTTGGGGCGTCTTGAGGACCACATCAAGGGTAGCAAACTCATGTAAGGTGTCCTTGCAATCAAGAAGTGGTGCATCCACGTTAACTTTCCAAAGTTCCTCAGGGTATGCAATAGCCCTGTCACGCAGCCAGTCATGTTCTGCCACAACTGTTAGCGTAGGAGCCAGGAGGCATGTATTTCAAGGGTGTTTGTCGCCTTTTCGGGAGGAGGGGGTTGGCAGCAGGGTGATCTAGGTCGAATTCTGCCACAGGGAGAAAGTGTTTCCACGCAAGGATGCTCATGGCTTTGTCGTAAAAGTAGGAGACTGACAATCTGATCTCAGAGCGTGTGGGAATATTCCCTATGAAGAAAGGGTACATCAGCACTTGTGCCACTACCTTTACAGGGTCTAAAAGCTTGCCTGCTTCCACTGCTTTTTGGGCAACATAGTCTGCAATATTATCACCGCAACTCACACCAAGGAGAACACACCTATTTGATAAGATAACTGAGTTCTTAGTCTCAATCATGATATCCCAAATGTAAAAAATGGAGCTTTTACAAATAAATATGAGTTACAACTAACAAGATTCTGCCACTACTAAGTTTATTAGTATAGCATGACTGGCATTGCCAAGACCTCTATTTATGACATAAACTAATATCTCCATTAACTGCTTCGAATTACTATTTTTGGAGTATTTTCAATCATTTACTTAAGTTCAAAATTCAAGTAATGAACATCCTTCTATGAGAAAAAGCATTTTGAAACTAGTTTTTCCTATTCATGCATCAAAGATTTTGAAATCTGTAGCGCATCTAAGTTCTTCGCACCTAATATGGGGTTGGAACACTATCTTCACACGTCATAAGATCCTTTTTACAGTTTTAATTAGTTTGTACAACATATTCGAACATCAGAAGAGTTTCACAAGTTGAAATTTTGCAGGTTGCCCTAGCACTTATAATAGTCAAAGGCAGAGCTGGGACAAACCCTGCAGCTTATACCTCAAGACTCGGGATAACTAGCACAGAAAGAGGAGTGAACACCGATCGATGTTACAATGAGTGATCTATTCGGTATCGGTGGTCACGGGGCAAGGCCACGTGGAGCCCCTACACCCTTCTACATGATTGTAAGGCGGAGAAGGGCCTTGGGGTGCCATGTCGCTGTGACCCAAAACCACCCAATAAGTTTCCATGTTACCAGTTACACAATCTCGCCAGCACTAACAATTCAACATGAATACCAACTCCTATGGCCTCTTTGTTGTTGGTGACCCTTTCAGTGTTGAATAATCTATTGTTCAATTGATGTTCTGGGCACGAGTGACGGAACATTTCTATCTATTCTGCAGCTTCTCCATCCAGAGGTAGCTCAACTCCCTTGATCAATGCAGGGTTATTCCTCAAAGTGTTACTATTTTACACCCCCAGTTCTATTTCCAACTTCTACAGCCCAATTTCCCAAACTTCGGAGAGCTACAGAGTTTCATATATTTTTATTTTACTTCACATGACATTGATCATTTTACATCACATCGTATAATACAATAGCCATTGGTAAATAGGCATTGAATACCACTAATAAGATTTGTTTGACAAGGAATCCCCAAGCAGGCCACTGTTTATTGTTGCCCATCTTGTTTTTGCTGTCTAAAAGAAGTTTCCTTGATTCAACACGGTTATGTATTAGTAGTTGTACCTTCTTTGTTATTGGTGACCCTTTCAGTGTTGAATTATCTATTGTTCAATCGATGTTCTAGGCACGAGTGACGGGACATTTCAATCTACGCTAGAGCTTCTCCATCCACAAACACGGGAGGTAGTCTCAATTCCCTCCCTTGATCAGTGCAGCGGTATCCCCCAGATTATTATTATTTTACACCCTCGGTTGTATTTCCATCTCAACCTCCCCCAGAAAACAACAAAAAGAAATTAAGCAAGAAAGGAAGTAAGGAACCACTTGCGATTTCTTGGATTAGGGATTACATTGTTCCTACATAGAACAGAGGATTCCATTGTCATGAGGCTTGACTTCTTGAGAGGCTCAATTCTCAAACAGGTCTGTTTCCGCTATATTATTGGACAACATGCTAATGACAATAGTCAAGTTGTTTCACCTAAAAGGTACTCCTAGTTTAATTGTACAGGGGGAGAATAACCTGCTTAGAATCCGTGCAAACAAACATGAATTTTAAGTCCATTTAGTTTAGCGGAAATGCACCTCTATGTTGCCATTGGAAAAAAAATTCCCAATTATCAACGAGTTGAATCAATCATGATGATTATGCAATAAACGAAATGTAGAAGCAGCCCCCAAACAAACAAAAGACTCAAAACTACCGGAGTCAAGTGTTTACCTAAACAGATCCCCATGAGCAGCCAACCAAGCTCCACCATCGACGCTCGAATCCATCGAAAACCTGCAGCTGGCGTCGACGACCAACATCTCCTCCTAAAAACCCCACCACTACGACTAACGCAATCCGCCAGATTCGCCTGCTTTCCCAACCAATTCAACACTGCCAACCCGTTCTCGAACGAAGCCGGGTACCGACTCTCCGGCGCCAGCCTGTCCCCTACCGCCACCACTATCACACTCAACAACCTAGCCATCCGCCTGCAGAACAATTCGTTTGCCACCGAGTCGTTGCTCCCGCCCACGAACCCCCCGCCGTGAAACTGCACGACAATCGGCATCTCCATATTAATCCCGTGGGCATCTCAGTCATTCCCGACCCTTATTTAAGTCGAATTTCAAAATTTGAGTAAAAAACCTCTATTTGAGAATATTATCTCCAATGTTTATTAGACCAATTCTTTCATTTGTCTATCAATTGTTCCCTCGTCCCATTTTGATAGTCCATTATTAGTAAAATGACATTATTAACATTTTATTTAAATTAAAGTAAGACTACTTACATCAATCAAATCACCTTTTGAGATGGCATAAATGAAAAGTTTAACACTTTTTGATGTAATTATTATGTTTCCTTAAAAAATTGGAATCCCCAAGTGGGACTATCAAAATGGGACGGAGGGAGTAATATTATTTTCATTTCTCTATCTATATTTCTTCACTTATTACCCAAAAATCTAAACCAACAAACTCGTGTTTTTTAAACCTTCCCTCTAAAATTTGAGTCAAAATGGCATACTGTATTTATAGTACTCCCTCCGTCCCAATTTGTTTGCTCACTACGAAACTACGTGCAATTTTCAAACTAAAAAATAATGTACTTGCAAAAATAATTTTCTAATCAATGTGGATCTTGTTTGATAGATCTCATTGAAAACTTTAATGCGGTGCAAAAAAAATTCAAAAATTATTTTGATAAATACATTAATTTTTAGTTTGAAAATTGCACGTGGTTTCGTAGTGAGCAAACAAATTGGGACAGAGGGAGTAGTAAATATTATGAAGTGAAAAGAGGTGTTAGAAAAATGAGTACGAATTCGGTTCTCCCTAAATTTGAGTAGAGAAAATGGTAAAACTCGAAATGAGTTGGGAAATGGATATAATATTGGAGATGAACTTTTAGTGTTTTTACCTAAACTTTGGATTTGGGTAAAAAAAAAAAGGTAAAAATCGGAGATGCTCTTAGAGGAGAAATGGGGCCGATTTGGTTCGGTTTTTTGGCCATTTGGAGAATCACACAAGAAATTTCGGATTTAGAATATTGTCACTAAAGCCGTGGTTAAACTAGACCAGTCATCGACCTAAAGCTGGAGCTCAAGCGATTGTAACTTGTAAGCCAGCACTTAAATGTGAGTGTATGAGATCTAAGATCCAAGTCAATAAAACGGTGTTAACATGCGTTGTAATCAACTCTACTAACATTCTATGGCTTAGAAAAAAGGGGGAATAAAACTAATCTAGTCATCAATTTGGAAAAAACTAGACCAGTCATTCATGCAAGATGCTTAGTTCCCAGATCACATCATGCAAATTAGTGGTGTATTGGTGTCAAATGGACTGGGCTGGGCACGAAACGGCATGACACAGACACGATTTTAGATAGACCACGCGGCATGGAATTCGGCACAGCACGGCGACGGGGGCACAGACTGCACGGCACAACAAAATGCTATTTTTTCAATTTATTACATAAATTAACTCACTACTTTATTATTAATTGAAAACTAACTAGAGACACAATTTTAAATTTTTAACACAAATTTTGATACAATATCTCAGCCATTAAAATGAATGGCTGATATGAGCATTAAATTTGTACACTCTCTTCCTTCTCTCTCCATCTTACTTACAGGGTCGGCCCTGATGTTTAGGTTGCCCAAGCCCGATTCCTCGCTTGGTTGCCCTCTTAATGTTAACTCATAAAAAAAATAGATATACTAGTAAAAAAATTACAAAAATTCAAAAAATATTTTAGTGGCCCAAAGCAAACTCCCTCCCGAACTCCCTACATACGACAGTACTATAATCTATAACGTGTACCCGATAGAATTAGAGTCTCTATTGGAAGAGAAAAAAATTAGTACTACTCCCTCCGTCCCTTTTTAAGTGTTACCTGAGAATTTCAACTATTTTTCTCTCACATCAACTTTTACATCTTTTTTCCATTACTTATTCTTATCAATATAATAATACTCACTAACTTTTCAAAAAAGAATCTACTTTTAAGGGTAAAATAGGAAATGTACCCGCTAACTTTCAAAACACGCGTTTATTAAGGGACAACCCAAAATGGAAATGTACACACTATAAAAGGGACGGAGGGAGTACTATAAAATGTAAAATGTGCGTACTTTTTTGTGTTAAATTGAGGAGTTAATTTCAGCACTCAAGGAGATTTTTCAAATGAGGTCGTCTTACTTATGAATGAGGCTTTGTGGGCCCCACCGAGTTTACATTCCGATAATCTAAACCGTTCATCTTGTAGGGGTTGCAAAATAATATAGGGTTATTTACCTAGACACCCCCTAAACTATTTCGCTTTTCGTGAGACACCCCCTAAATGAATTTTCCTGCGACGACACCCCCTCAACTTCCAAAAAATTTACCCCAAGACCCCTTTCATTAGCCTTCCATCTCCAAAACTCAAGGCTTGGGGTTATGTTTTGATAATCCAAACCGTTCAAGTTGTTTAAAACATGTTTTTAAGGATACTCGCAAGAAATTAGCTTAAAAAATGACCGGGAAGTGCTTGATCGAATGAGTTTTTCATAAGTACATATTTGTTTGGATCAAGCACTTACCGGTCATTTTTTTTGCCGATTTCTCTCGAATACCCTTAAAAACATGTTTTAAACAACTTGAACAGTTTTGGATCATCAAAACGTGATCCCGAACCTTGAGTTTTGGAGATTGAAGGCTAAGGAAGGGGTCTTGGGGTAATTTTTTTGAAAGTTTAGGGGGTGTCGTCGCAGGAAAATTAGTTTAGGGAGTGTTTCACGAAAAGCAAAATAGTTTAGGGGGTGTCTAGGTAAATAACCCAATAATATATCCACGCAAAAAATTAGTTTGATCGAACATCGATAGGTATGTCAAAAGTTAAAATTTTTGTTTAAAAAACGGACGGTCTGGATTTTGTCAATAGTTCTAAGTTAAAAGGTCCATGGCCGTCCATTTTTTAAACCAAAAACTTTTGACATATTTATCGATGTCCAATCAAGTTATTCAAGTCGATTATTTGCATGGACACATTATTTTACGAGCCCTATAAGATGAACGGCTTAGATTATTGCAATGAACGCACGGTGGGCTCACAATGGGTGGCGCAAACGACATCCGTGAATAAGTTTATCTTTTCAAATTACTTCTCTTATCTTTCAATTAGAATAAGATTTGAATTCATTAAATCCTTCATTTTATTGCAAATTTGGAATGTTTTATTGTTATGGTGATGAGTTGTCAAGTTTTTTTTTAAAAAAAATTGGAGTTACGTACCAAGGTGAAGAGTTTGTCAAGGTTTTTTTTTTATTTATAGTGGAGCTACGTTCAGTGGATTGTATGGCTATGCGAAAACGACCATCACACCATGAGCGATTGTGTGATTTATTTGATTTGGTAGTATCTTTTAATTTAGCAAATAATTTTAGAATACCGGATGTGGGGCCTCGTATGAGCATAGCAAACCCAAATCCGGGTCCTTTAGAGCCCAAAAGTGTGATTCGATATGTTCATTTTGTTCAGTTCATCAATTTTTTGCTGCTGACATTGAGAAATATATTTGTCTTCAAAAAGAATGAACGGCTACTATGAATTTGAGACAAAACTTAAAGATGAATGTATCTCAATCAGTTACTAACAGTGTTAGATTAATGTGAGTTTTTTGCACACTCGAGAAATGAAAGAAGCCGGATAAAATGAGCGATTTAGATCACTATTTTGGGGCCACGATAGGCCTTATATAAAGAGTTCATCGGGCCATGTTGTATCCCAATTCAAAAATATCTACGATGTAAAATGATTCTTATCACGACCGTAGATATTGTGCAATTGGGATACAACATCTAAAAGGAGATTCCGAAGCTTTCTTTTGCAAAATTTCAAAGGTTGATCACAGGGATGTAAAGTCGTGACAGAATCATTTTATATCGTGGATATTGTGCGATTGGGATACAATATCTAAAAGGACATTTTGAAAAAAAAATTCGGTAGACAGCAAGAAGTGTTAGTGGGGCGTTAGTTATGGGATTTTCGAAGCTTTTGAAGCTTCCTTTTGCAGGATTTTGAAGGTTGATCGCAAAGATATTCATCACGCCCATTGCCTCACTAAAAGGGCGTTGTCATCTTTTATGCTTTCCCAAGGGATCAGGGGTGGGTGTTGTGCACCCCTCGGTCATCCGATCATGTTTTGGACGGCCCGGATGTATTCGGCAATTTTAATTTAATTTTGATTTATTTTTACCGGTAAAAAATCAAAACACATCCGGACCATCCAAAATACAATCGGATGGCCGAGGGGTGCACAACACCCACCCCATTTCCTTTCCCAAGTTACAGGCAATCAACACCTTTTGTTTTTACGCTAGTGCTGATCTTAATATTTCCATGTAGCTTTTGAGTTAGTGTTGTTTTCCCTGTAAACAATTTCATTTAATCTATGCGACATCCCATGCGCGATCGACCTCCTCTCCTCTTTGCATGGGCAGTTGGAAACTAATTTTTGGGCAAAGGGGGAGCCGGATCTGGGGTTTTCCAGATCCGGACTTCCAACATCGGCGACGGTGGCATGACAACTCCGGCGAAGGTTTGGCGATCTTCCTGTTTTTTCGTATTTTTTTATTTCTGTTTTTCCTGTATTTTTTCTTCTTCTTCTTTTTCGGTTTTTTTTTTATAGGTTTTGATAGATTATTGTTTTAGGATATTATTTAATGGATTCTTCAACCTCTTCACCAAAAAATCTATAAAGTTCTTACTCTTCCGCCAATTTTGTCACATATTTTACATAAATTTTTAATATCAATCCATCCATATCACCCGCCGGTCTCAAACTCTTACCATGAAAGTTCATTATGCAATACTGTAGCATATGATATAGATAGATGAACTCCATGGCCATGATAATTTAAGAGAAAGGGATTCTGAGACATGTTTTAACTTGGGAATCATATACTCCACTTTTTTGTCTATTCATATGTTAATCATCCATAACCTATTGAAATCTTTTACCACTTTGTTAAAAATGTAGTAGTTTAATCGGACATTGATAATTACTTTTTCCAATTAAACTAGTAATTTATAGAATGCATATTATTCCAAAAGAGTTCTATAAAATAAACAACCGTGTTTACATTAATGCTACATACACATTCTCGTTCACACTCACTTTGGATTGCTGACACGTGTCCTCCCTCTCTCCTGATTTCCAAAGTGGGAGGACACGTGTCAGCAATCCAAAATACGTGTGAGCGGGTGTGAATGAGAGGATATGTATATAGCATTACTTGTGTTTGTTTTTTTGAAACCGAAATACGTAAGTAGACCCAAAATAATTGGAAACTAGTGCTGACCGAAGGAAAATAAAACTGGAGGGAAACAGCGTGCCCCTTACACATGGTCTGGATTTCAACATCAATCATGTTTGGATTTTGAATGCTTAAAACATTTCCAGTTGATCCTTTAACATATATTTGTTTTTTTGTCATATTTTACACAGTTTAAGAAAATTTTGCAAACCCCAAGAATAGCTCAAGTGGCAATATGAATGGATTGTAAATTCAGACATCTTGAATTCAAATGCTATTGACAACCTCTAAGGGCTAGCTGGCCCAAACAAACTCTGACAGTTGAAAAAAAAATTTGATAATGTTTGTACTTTGTGGCTCTATTCGAAAACTTAAAAGAAAATTGCACTATTTCGTTTTGAGGGACTAATGGGTAGTTCAAGTGGCAATGTAGATGAATGGTGAACCTATACATTCTGAATTCAAATCTTGACAACCTATACCTTCACCGTTTGAAAATTGAAAATGTTCGCATTTTGTTGTTGTATTTGAACACTTTAAAGTAAAATGCACTATTTTGTTTTGAGGGCCCTTGCTAGCAGCGGCTGAACAATTAGAGAAAGAAGAGATACCAAAATGACAATTGGTTTCCAGTTCAACCACGTCACGGTAGTTCGGTTTGGTGGGTTTGTTCTCTAGATAATTGACAAGGATTTAATACTTAGGGTCAGGTCGTAAGAAAGTAATTTAATTTCTTTTGAATTTCCTAGTTTTCGGCATGAATTTTCTGGCTTTAACCATATCACAAACAAAATTAGTCGAAGTACGCGTAAATTAGCCTAGACATCTCTGATCGTCGGAAAAAAATCACACTTACTATGTTGAAAACTAGTAGTAGTAACATGGAGGTAGTGGCTCTGGGTTGCTCCGCCATTGATACTCGGATGGGACTCTATGCCGCATTGCGTCGGTCTGTTTTTTTTGTAATAATGTGTCTTTGAGCCTTATACCCATTGAGGTTTGTTCGTGTCCTTGTATTAGTGGTGTTAGCTCTTTCCGACTCTTTTGATTTTTCATGTAAGTGCCGTTAGGCTTCTTGAAATGGAATTTGTAGTTAATTAATCAAAATAAGTAAATTGATCCTCCCACCCCCTGACATTTTCCCCTCCCGGCCCCACCACCCCCTTTACCCATTGTACCCCTCAACCCCCAACCGGCCCCACCACCCCCTTTAATAATTACCCACCATTTGATCCTCCTTTTTTTTATTTAGCTATTTCTTAATTCTTTTATTTATTTATCCTCCTCCTTTA